>PVHP010035522.1:0-18456 GCA_004024765.1 Zapus hudsonius
GCAATTATAACTTGTTTGCTCTCTTCTAAAAATAATTTAGTCTTGTACAACTTTGGCACAAAAATACTCTCAAAAGCAATAAACCACCAAAGGAATAATACAGACAAAGAAAGAGACAAACTTTCTGGTGCAGATTTATGAGTGTATTAAATATTAAAGGGATAATCTCTATTGCATTGTAGTTTAAGCAGCAATAAATGGGTACTACAATTGATTAAATGCTTGCACTTTACTTCAATATTTAATTTGTTTTGTACAGTTTATAAAAAGAATGGGTCAAAAGAATAAGAGAACAATTATCCAGGAGAATTTCTTCCAATGTTAAATGCACTTGGAAGTGAAATAGCCCTACCTGAAAATATGTTGAATTAGGTGATGCTGGTTAGTAAATCAAACCCAGAAAGAAATCTGTGGTCCTAGGAAGACATGTTTCAGGGATGGTTCATTTAGTTTCAAATTTAACTCACTATCTTCTGCACACATGGCCTTATGGAACATGCTTAAATTTTCTCATCTTTTATTTTATTACCTATAGAGCTATTGCAAAAATTAGTTTTTGTGTATGGCAATGGTTTAACTCGTGCATATTTCTTAGCCTATAGTTTAATGTATAGTAATTCATCAATCCATGCCAATGTGATTAAATGCTATATTGCAGAATTATGTAAGTGCATTTCATGTGGTCATTCTTATTCTTGGATTTTTAATGGTTTAGTTCATATCTTTCAAAATTATATGCAGCAATGGCTTACATTCCCCAGTTATGTGTGAGGGTTAGAGGCATTAAATAAGCCACCTAAAAAAAAGGATTGCCTTTTACTGAGTGGATTATCCAAGATATTTTGTTTCCAAAATCTATGCACATGACCGTTATGGGGCAGCGACATTGGAATAATGTGTGTGTGTGTGTGTGTGTGTGTGTGTGTGTGTGTGTGTGTGTGTGTGCATGTGTGTAGATGTTGTGTTAGTGAGTAATAGAAGAATGAATGGCTGATAGAACTGTTCACAAGAAAGCAAATATAGTCAGAATTTTCTTGGTGACAAATGGATAAACCTCTGAAGGATTGCTAGCTTCTTTTCTAGGCTGGAGACACATCTTCCTCTTTTCTTCCTAAATCCCTTTATGATATTCCGTTAAACAGATTTTCTTTTGTAAAAGTGAGCAATAACATAAACATTCCCACTAATAGAGATGACAATATTTATTGAATCCAAGAAGTCTGATAAAACTTTAAATTAATAATTCTACCAGTAGGAAGTTTTCATAGATGATATCAAATATGTGTAAATAAATTCTGAACCACCAGTAGTTTTCCCCTGAAACATGAATGATTCTTTTTCCATTTTATAGGACTGGAATGTAATTATAAAATTAAATGTATACAATTTTGGCACACTGCTCTGAAAACAAAGTCATATTATTTTTAATAACTAAGAATTATCTTGCAGTGATGTGGAGAGTATTTTCCTATCCATCTTCTCTTTTATTTCATGCCCCATCTTTTTAATTTATTTAAGAATCAATATCCCATTGTTTTCTCTTATAATGTATACATTTGTGAAGCTCTTTGTCATAGCCAAGTAGAGCACTGTTGGCTTTGAATGTGTTTAATGAATGAGAGGGGTAAAATAACAAAATAAGATTTTCATCACTGAACTTGTATGGGTATGAAATTGTCAGTAAAGTTTAATAACAAAACAGTAAGGAAAGATTTACAGAGAAGGGCTATTCCAGTAATTATTGTGAAGGTCTCTTTTTTATTTGTATGAAAATGTAGATGAATGTGTTAGGGAACAGGGTGTTTCAACAAAAGTATATCAAAAATTTAAGACTGAACAGTTATGATGCTATCAAATCTCTGTTGGGCAATAGTTTATGATATATTGGATAATAAAATTATTGATATGTTACCCTAATGCATTTCCAGGTTTAGAGTTCCCTAGAAAAAAAACATTGAAAATCCAATTTGTTGCCTTAAGCAATCATGTATATTTGCATGCACACAGGAAGTAACAATCATTATCTTTTCCTAACATATGAGGATTATGCAAATAATAAGCAAGATTTTTTCTATTTTAAAATGTCTCCAAAAGCCTCCAAATTCTGATTAATTTTCCTTTGAAGTAGACAAAAGGTATATTTAAAAATTTGTGTTGTTTGCCTTTTTAGAATGCCATCTGTTCCCCCCCATTTGTACTGTTAACACAAAACACCACAGACTCGATAACTTCTACAAACTAATTTTCTGACAGTTCTGGAGGCAAAGAAGTCCAGGTTGTGGGCTGACATCATTACCAATTTAGTTGTCATCCTTATCAGACATGTTGCCTGTCATTCTGTGGTGGGTTGTCTGATGGAGGCTGTTTTCTGCTCCCAAGATGGTCGCTGCGGCTTCTTCCTATAGAATGGAGGTAGTTTATCCTCCAATGGAGGAAGTGGAACTGCACGTGAGCTAAAGGCAGTGTAACCCTTTAATCCCATTGGGAGAAACTCTCATGACCCACCTCTCAGCACCAATACACTGGCAGAACTTGACTCTTGGAGGGAAGAAGTTCAAACCATAGTCATTCTTAGATATGGTAGATGGGTCCAGAGATTTTTGTCCCCAATGATTATACATGAGGAAGGGGAACTCCTGTCATGCACAGAGCCCAAGATGCATGGAGACCTATTTTTATTGCCATGTTATTTTGTTTAGTATTAAAGAGATTATCAAAGAAGATTTGTCTGTTTTAAGAGTGTGATAGTTTGAATAATGTCCCCCAATAGAATTTATTATAATTGTGTTTATTAAATTGTTGATTGTCTCCAGGCTTCTGGCTGGAGGAAATGTCACTTTGGCCTAGCCTCCTGGGGACTGGCCCTTTCTAATTTGGATGCAAAATACTAGGAATAGATATGCAAAAGAAACCCTGGTCTGGCAGTTCTGCATTTTTGTGAATTACAGTGACAAGGTATGCTTGCTTGCTTGCTTCTGGAGGTGCTGTTTCTCTCTCTGCTTGCTTCTGTGAAAAGGGTCAGCCTTTTCTTAACTTCCCCTGGATCTGATAGTTTTAATAAATACCTTCCTCTCCCAAATTGTGTCTGGTTTGGAGATTCATCCTAGCGACGTGTGGCTGACTACACACACAGCTACTGTATCATATTCTCAAATACATAGTGAAAACTTATTACTCCTTCTATTATAGAAGCAAGAAAGTTAATAGAGAGTGTGGGCAGTGGGCTCTCTTTCTGGGGTTCTGAAGCCATGGACTTAGCAAACCACAAATCAAAAACATAAGATAAACATTGCCTATATATTGAATATGTCAATATTTTTGTCATTTTCCCTGCTATATAAAACGATTTAAAGGATGTATGTACATGCATAGATTGTATGCAGATGCTATACATTCTATACAAGGAACTTGAAGATCTATGGATACTGGTATCTATGGGAGATCCTGGAAGTAATTCACTGAAGGAACCTCCCAAATTGTTATCAGTTGTAGACCAAGCACCAAAAACATAGGAGATACCTAATTTAAGCCACCAGAGCTAGATAGACTTGCCTCTCTATTTTCAAAAAACAAAGCTTCAACCATATTCTGATATCATCATAAGTTGTCTTTCTTCCTCTTAATGGGAGGTTGTGATACCAGGAAGTTACACAATGTGCACAGGACAGTCCCAGGACCAGGAGAAGAAAGGGTGTTCTGGATGTCCAGGTATTCAGATACCTGCAATGCCCAATTCTTATATCTGAGTAACTTGTAAATCCTTTTTTTCTTATTTTTGAAGCTGCTCCCTTAAGGCTCTATATGATAACTGGAAGGAAAAAAATCATTGAATATAGATAAATATCAAAGATAAAAGAGACTTGGTGTGATATGTCTCTCTGTGTCAAAGTATAAAAAAGAAACAGAGACAAGCACTTGTCAAAAGTTTAGTCAAGCATAATCCCAAAGGATATCATTCTGAACCCCAATTTCAAAAATTGAAATCCCCCATAATCAAATTTCTCAGTGTCTAAAGTCTGTAAAATACAATCATGAAAACTTAAAGTCTAGACTACTGAGACCTGAAAAAAAAATAAAATTTCATCATTCACAATCCAATTAGAACAAGTGATAAGAGAGTAGAATCAACCTTCAGAGAATGATGAATGAAATTTTCAGTTATACGTAGGATATTTCTGTCATGTCAAGCCTAGAAACCCACTAAAACATGATATTGGGTGTATGTGGGTGGGTGTGTCAAGAAGGATCAGTCTGAAAATATGAATGGACTAGTTGGGGAAGAGCTGAACTCAAAAATATTTTCAGGTTTTGCTGCTTCTCAAATAATGACCCTTTCAGATGTAATTAAATAGCCTTTGAATATTTTAAAGTTCATTGTCCAAAAATATATTTTCAATATTTGGGTCTTTTAGGATTTTATATCATAGGAATTTTTAATTTACAGATGTTAATCTTTTGAGGTTCCAAAATGGATTACAACATTTGGAATTGTATCTTCATGGCTAAGGCTCAAGTCCATGGAAAGTTGTAAAAATATTTTATTCAGATTCCTGGATCCATGAAAGAAAACAAAGCATAAAACTGAGCTCCATGCTGGAGAGACTAGAGTAGACTGGGAAACAGACTGGGATAAGGGGCTTCACAGCTTGAAGTAACCCAGCAGGGAGGAGCTATCCAAACTGGGGCAAGGAGGCACCTGTGCTCCCATTGGAAACTGAGGGGCAGGAGAACTGTCCTGTTAAGTGCTTGTACTTAGTCCAGACATCCAGAGGGTTTTCTGGTAGGAAAAGGCTTCTATCTCACAGGAGCAGAGAAAAAATTGATAAATGCAGGGTTCCTAAAGCAAATGCTCCAACAAAGAAATGATCAGTGATGAGATTTGGGCTGAGGATACCCAACAAATTATTTTGGTGACATTGAGCTTCCTTATGTAGAAATTTCTTCAGAGACTCTCCAAAGGATTGGGCCAATAAAAGCCAGATAAATGAATCTTTGTTCAAGTTTCTGGTTCTGGTGCTTCGATAGATAGTGTTGCTCTTGTCAAAAGTTCTAACTCCACTGTCCAAATCATCCATAAATGATGTGCATTTCTTTGGTTTGTTCTTTAAAAGGATTCCAGCCTTTGATGCATATGTATGTGTGTGGTATATGTGAGCATGTCTGTATGTTTGTGGGTACACATGTGTTTATGGAAGCCGGAGGTCAGTGTAGGGTGTCTGCCTTAATTGCTCTCCACCAAATTTATCGAGACCGGATTTCTCACTGAGCCCAAAGCTTATGGATTTTGCTACTCTAGCTAGCCTTCTTGCCCTGGGGAGTGTCCTATCTCCATTTTCTCAGCCCTGCCATTAAACAAGTGTGCTACCACACCTGGCATTTATGTGGGTGTATTATGGGGATCCCGACTTGCCTGATAAGAGTTTAAATGATTGAGCCATCTCCGCAGCCTCTGCGTTCATCTTTTAGTAAGACTTTACAGAAACCTACATCAACTGTTAATTTCTTGAGTTTTGAACAAAGTATGGCACTGCTGAAGTTATGCAGACCTTGTCCTGCTTGGTAAAGGAGCCGGTGAAGATCAGAAGCCACTCAAATGCAATGATGTACTGTATCAGCCATGGGAGAGATCATACATGCTTAGGACAGAGGTTCAATGTTCAAGAACCAGAAATCACAGCATATGACATCAAGTAATCCCTGCACTGGTTGTGATGATCACCTGCTTGTTGTGACTGACTCTCCTTTGAGAAATCACAGCAGAAAAAACAGTGTGAATCCAAGCCCTCCATTTTCTGTGCTTGTTGGCAATACTGACCTTTACCGTCCAAATTAAACATTTATTTCCAATGCAGATACTGTTATGAGTGCTCCTTCTTATAGGCTCCTTAAGAATTGGCTTTCAACTGATGAAATTCCTGGTGAGCTCCAATTTCTTTCATAGTCTATGGTACCTGATGTATTTCTTTTGCACAGTCCATGCTTCTGGTTCGGCTTCTCGCATCTTTCTGTCCATCTGCAGGCATTCTACTGTTTCTCCAACATCTATTTCAAAGACCATGTCTTCTGAGCTTTCTGAGTGATCAAGGTTTGTAACTCATTTCTTTTCTTTTTTTAGGAAACATTTTTAATAGTAGACTTATATTTAGGAAATACATTTTTAATACTAGACTTATAACAAAAAGATTTAAATGTTCCATAAATTGAACAATTCCACCACCAACAACAACGAAGTAGCTCAATTTTTAGGAAGATAAGGATTTAGATAAATTAATTGCTTAAGAATATATACTGAATAGAAGATTGACACATCGGAATACTGCCCAATACCACTAGTCATCGCTCAGTGCAAACAAAATCCACAGGGAGATGCCACAGCACATCTCTTAGAAGTTTCTCTAGGGAAAAAAATGAATTCTCAAATTTTGGGAAGGGAACTGATAAAATAAAACAAAAATGACACAACTTCAGGAAGGTTTCAGAAATTCATAAGATCATACACCATCATATTACACAACCATACTCTTCTTGATATTTACTCACGAGAAATAAAAACAAGGACAAAGACTGAAGGACAAATTTTCCTAGTCACTTGTAGCCAGAGAGAAAACAGAAGAATGGATACTAAATCATGGTACATCCATTCAATGAAAAAGTGCTCAGCAGTTAAGAAAAATCTTCATACTATAGAATTTTAAAAATACAGTAACCTTGATATTGTGTCTATTGTAGAATTTCTCAGTTGGGAAACTACTAATTGGTAATAATAATAGATTTTTCAACTGAAAGGTTTCTAATATCATTGTCCTTACCTTGTTCTAGTATATTTGCTTTCACCTGCTCTTGCAAGTAAAATGTGAGCTCTGGAATATTAGACATCAATGCAAATTACACAAATATTCCAGATATGTGTTGAGACTGGCCCAAAATAATTTTATAAATTTACAACTTAGGTAAATAAAGGAATATATGCATACCTACTTAACTTTGTTGGATCTGAATTTTGCCTTCACTTCTACAATGGTGTTCATCGACATGCATTCTATTCTCAGAAAGAACTGCATGGGTGAGGAATGTCACAAGAAAGGTAAAATGCTTTTGTCTTCTTTGGAATGACTTTTAAGATATACTGTCTTACTTAACTGCAATTATGCAGTAAATTATTGTTAATTCTGCATGCTGTATATTAGATTTCCAGAATTTATTCATCTTATTCTAAAATGATATACCCTCTGGCCAATACCTCCCCCTCAATTATTCCAACCCGCAGGGTTGGTAGCAACCTTGACATTTTATTTCTGTAAGTTTGACATTTTTACATGTCATACATAAGTCAGGCATGATTTCCCTTTGGTGAATATCTTAAGTCACTTAGGGCAGCTGTTTTCACAAATGTTAGCTGGCTGGTGGAGAAAAGTCAACAGGGGTCTTTCATGAGCAGTGGAACCTACAAGTTATGAAACTGGCCAGCTAAGAAAGATGTGCTGACTGGTCCAATAGTGGTATCTTTATATGGGGGGATAAATAACTGCTCTTGGATTAGAGTTGAGGCTCACTCCACAGGAGAGAATTCTTGCCTGATTCTGAAAGCCTGGTTGCAAGGCTGTGGCAGCCAAGCCCAGAGGGTGGGGAAGAGCAGCTACTGTTGTTTGACAACACAGATATATATTATGTCCACAAATTACTCTGCAAATACTTATGCTTATGCTCATATATCAGTCCTGCTCTCAGCTTTAATCAGTGTTTTCTCTTTTCAGATGGTGGAGACTGCTGGGGAGACTGAAACTCATCAATGTGCAAAGGAGTGATAGTTGAATGTTCACCAAATAAAGGAGACATCTGCATCACACCATCCAAGGCTTAGGAACCATTTCTAAAGAGGTGACAGAATGGATGTGAGGGCCAAAGGATGGGGAAGAGGGCTTTGGAATGCTGGCTTCCAGACACAAAATGCTCACTATATTCATGACCTCTTAGCAGCTGTAATTTTCTACACAAGACCTGATATTGGGCTCATCAACAGGCTCTTATGGATGATTGAGGATGAAAAATAAAAACATCAAAATAGAAAAGGAAAATCAATGGAGGAGGGGATTGGGGAAGGTGGGATAAATGAGGGTGATGGGAGAGGATTATATAAAATTTTAATAAGTTTTTACTCTAACAAAAAACAAATGGTAGGTTTCTCTTCTTAATTTCTAGTTGTATAATATTCTTTTGTGCACAGATCTCAAACTTTCTTTGTTTTCCTTGTTCATCCTCTACTGATGGACATTTGCTTGTTTTTCTATAGCTATGTTTTCAGGGCTGTTATGAATAAAGCTGTAATGAATTCAAAACATACCTAATGTACTCTGTTGAATTTTGTAAAAAGATTTGCTACATCCACTGTGATTATATGACTTTTGTTCTTCTTTTGTTTACATAGCGTATCACATTTATTAATTTGCATATGAAAAATTTCATCCTCAAAACATATTCCGCTTAGTCCTTTCAATGTGCCAATTAATTCAGTTTGCTAGTGTTTTGTTAAATTCATGTTTTGTTTAAATTCATGTACATCAAAGATGTGAGTGTAATTTTCTTAAGTTTCTTATTTTGGCTTTGGTAACAAGGTAATATTGGCTTAATGAAATGTGTTTAGAAGTTTACCCTTTTCATTATCTTGGGAAAAATTGGAAAATAGAGTTTTTGATATATAATCTATTTACATTTATTTTCACAGGTGTGCCTGTAACTATAGGTACACCAAGTTCTCTTGAAACTGAAAACGGATGTCATCTCCCTTTGGGTGGGTGACTTACAAATTGAAGTTGTAACTAAGTTGTAATTTTAGGATTTAAAAACAAAGCACCATCAAGTGCTGTGTCATCTCCCCAGCCTTAAAATGGAAATAAAATTGTAGCCCAATGTCCACATAAAACCACATGTACAAAGAGGCACCTGTGTCTGGAGCTGGCTTGCAGTGGCAAGAGGTAAGAGGTACTGGGGTGTCCATTCTCATCCTGTCTCCTTCTCTCTTCCTCCCTCTCTCTCTACTCTCTTGTTTTCTGTTACTCTCTTTATCTCTATCTCCTTGTAAATAAATTTAAAAAATTAAAAAGATATTAAAAATTCAGTATATGTCAGTAGAGTCCCTTATCTAAAATATAGTACCATTCCATAGATTAATTAGGATTTGTTTTAAATCAATATGATCTATCCATTGTTAAGAGTAAGTTACTCAAGTTTGCATTAGTGTTTTTACTGTTTCTTCAGCTTTTTTAATAGATATTTTATATATCCAGCTTGTTCAAAGTTGAGTGGATATATTTAAAATAATATTATATTGATGAAAACCTTTTAAAATATATATTATATCGATTTATATTTTCTAATAATATATAGACTTATATTATCTCATTGTATATTGATTAATGATATTAATAATATTGTATTGATGAAAACCTTTTAATATATACTATAATATATATTATATTGACTTATATTATCTCATTGCAATTACATAACTTGAAATGTATTTTGTTTGATACAAACATAGCTTCTCTCATGCTCTAAAATCTAAAGAATCTCTGACATTTAGCATTATCACTGGATCTAATTTTTTATCAATTCTTCAAGCTTTACAAAGACAATTTAATCCATTTATATTAATCATTGTTGAATAAGGTTAATATTACCAATGTAATAATTTTTAAACTATTTTCATTGTAAATTTTTATTCCATTTCTATTTTCCTTTGTTATTTCATTTATGTTTTAATAATATTATTTTTATGTGGTCATTACAGAGTTGTCCCTTGGTGATTACCATGGAGCTTAATTGAAACATATTTCATTTTTTAAAAATCTAAAATAGTATCTCCCTTGTGCTTATGTGAAGGACATCCATGCGGTGTATTTTAAAATATTTCTGGCTGCAGATCTTTTATTTCATTTTACATATCATTCTTCTGTTTCATGGCCTGAAATGTTCCTGTGAAAGCTGCTCATATTCTAATGAGAATTTTCACTATGAGATATATTTTATTTTCCTGGATTCAAAAATTACCTTTGTTTTTATTTTTTTAAACATTTTGATTCTTGTGTATTTTCAGATAACTGCATATCATATTTCCCTAAGATTTGAATGTTTTCAGCAATAATTTTTATATCTCATCATAGTATCTGAAATATATTGCAGTATTTCTTCATTCTGTTTTGTTTTGTTTTTTAATGGAAGGTCTCATTCTAGCTCAGGCTACCTGAAATTCACTATGTAGTGTCAGGCTGGCCTTAAACTCATGGCAACCCTCCTACCTCTGGAAAAAGAGAGAGAGAGAGAGAGAGAGAGAGAGAGAGAGAGAATATTGTCATGAAAGAGTTTCCTGTCACTGAAAAAATAAATAAAAATCTCCAAAAGCATGCACTGCTTTATACATATGGCTTTACATATATACTGGCAGAATTGAAATTTGATTATTAGGCTTTGCAAGCAACTGACATTACCACTGAATCATCTCTCTGGCACTCTTCATTTCTTTTTATTCTTTGTGTTTTACCGCCTCTGACATGATAATTTCAAATGTCTTTATTTTCCCAGATTCTTCTGGTTTTCAAGTATATAGTTACAACTCTGAGGATTTTTTATTTCATTCATTTCACACTATATGTCCATAATTTTTATTTTGTTCTTTAAAAAATTCTTTGATGAATATGTCATTTGATCATTTCTACGGATTTGAATTTCATTGAGTTGATAATCTGTGCTTTCTAAAAGCTTGTTGAGATGTATTAAAATAATTTTCATTATGGGATAATTCATATAACTCATACAAGTCTATGTGGGGCTTGTTATTGGAAAAAATTATATTCCTTTGCATCACATTTTCTTGGTTATTCATATATCTTAAAGTTTATACTAATCTTTAAGAAGCTATAACGTAACCATATCTTTATATCCTTAGGAATGAGCCTTTGGCAATAAATACCTTCATTAACCAATTTAGGCAATATTTCTGAAGCATTTTTGATCATTCTTATAATTATACCTGCTCCGCCCATCTTATTTCCATTTTCCCCATATTTATTTTTAATAATTAGATACATTGTATGAGCAATCTTGTGATGGTACCCCCATTTCCTTTCTCCCTGTCCCCATCCTGTTAGGGCCCTCCTTAGTGGGCTTGCTGGAGCAGTGCATGGGGTAATGGATTGTATGAGAGGATAAATACGTGCAGTAAATGTTTCTCTTTCACTGAGCTCTTATACATTGGAGTAGTAGTGATATGGATAAAATGTGAATGTTCTTATTAATAACTTAGACAAGTATGTTCTCAGAACTTTTGCTTCAGTGTGGTCCTGAGACATTTTTGACGACATTTGAACTCCAAAGACACTGCCATGTGAATGGCTTGTCAAAGCTGGTGCTCTATGGAAACATGATGGCTTCCAATTATCTACACTGTCATCTCTTTATGACATTCCTCACAAGCTGCATTTAAGAATCTCAGAAACTGCCAGTCAACGTAGAGAAACCAATTATGACCTGTCTCTGAGCAATCACTGAGACACATAATCTGGTCATTTTGGATTGTCAAGAAGTTAAATTTTGGTATCTATGTATCATCCAGAAGAGATTTGAGCAATATTTACTTAAATAACAATCTGTATAATTATTTACAAAAGTGATACAATAATTTTTATGAAATAACAGCTCAAAAAAGAAAAAGTAAAAGCAAACTATATTTATTTTCCTTTACACCTAGTAAAGCAGTGTGAGAAATGGGACCTTTGTCTCAGGTTATTCACCAGTAGGCACAGCACTATACTTATATCTTCTCAGTCAATTCTTGTAATAAAACAATGCATAAACTATTACCACAAAATCAAATATAAGGAAGTGTAGTGTGGACAGATTAAGTAATATTTGTCTGATAGAATTCAGTTCATAAAGTGGCACAGTAGGAATTCAAGCATGGATTTTAAAGTATATGGATGGATGTCTTATTTATAAGACCAGCTGTTTGACTAAATCCATTTCCTGTGAAATATTTCAGAGCTCTCTATTATTCTTGCTCTCCCTGAACGATCAATATGGTTCAGCTTTCGTGATACAGAGAACATTAGTTCCATGAAATCTGAGAGGTCTGTGACCACATAATTGACTCACAGCTACATGGATGTTTATATAAATACAAATGCAGGCACATACTGACGATTTGTAAAGAGTTATTTCAAATATTAGACATCTGAGACCGAATAACCAGTGTAAATTGAGATGTTCCTCCTTAAAGGAATTGAATCAAAACACCATTGACCGTATGACACTATTTGATACTTCAGATGATGTCTGTTAGAGTCATAATGGTCGCTGCTATTAACAATACCAAACACACCACTTATCCCCTTAACATATCAGTGAGGCAGGTTTCTTCTCTGTCATTTTCACTCTTATCCAGGCAAGAAAAGTTAGACCCTCCTTGTAAAGTGAGTATTCTAATCCCAGTCACTGGATTAAAGTACTGTGCTCCTAATCTCTCAAGGCCACTCACTATGTTTATTCTCTTAGGTATTTTTTTAATGTTTTAAAAATGTTTATTAAAGAGAGAGTTAAGGGGAAGGGGAGGGAGAGAATGGCACAGCAGGGCCTCCTAACATGGCAAAATAATTCCACATGCATTGGCCACTTTGTGCCTCTGGCTTTATTTGGATACTGGGAAGCCTTAGAAGACTGAGCGGTCTAGCCCCTTCTTTTCTTGTTTTGCTTTAATTAATTTATTTATTGTTCATATGTAGACACACAGTATGAACAAGTCAACAAGTCTTGTAATGGTATCCCCATTTCCCTAATCCCTGCCCCCAGTCCACAGTGGGCCCTTCTCAGTGGGATTGCTGGAATCGCTCCAGGGGATCATTCAAACAGTATCCACATTTTCTTTTTTTTTTCTTTTTTTGAGGGTTGCAATGCCTCTGAATATTCCCTCCACCATGGCTCTTATAAGTCTTCTGATCCCTCTTCTGCCTATTTCCCAGAGTCATGGTGGGTGAGTTTTAATTCTGCTTTACTCTGGATTTCTGCTTTCGGCTATTTTGAGTAACCTGGTTGCCTGCCTCCATTACGCTTTCATAGGTTGTCTGATTTGCTATGGACTCAGTACTCTTGCTCTTCTCTCCACTTCTCTATGGATTCTCCTGGGCCCTAGATGATGTTTTAGGGATGGTTAATCTCTTGCCTGGGACTCAATCATCATCTCAGGTCTTTTTGGTGGAATTGGGTTGTCCATGGTTCTCACTGCCTTCTGAACAATACAAACAGAATTTCCAATGGAGAATGAGGTGAGTATAGGTTAAATGGGACAAACATTGTTAATTTGGCAAGATTTTAATGGGTGTAGCCTCTCTGTCGGCCCATGGTTAGTGGGGGCTTCCCCTTTGAGTCCAGGTTTTCAGTCTCCATCAAAATTTGCCTTGGATCCTAGTTCCAGCTAAGGGCTCCTTGCCATTGAGCAGATCTCTTAGCCAATCATCAAGCCATTCATTACCCACCTAGGTTAAACGCCACTATTGCACAGGTGACTACTTCTGGCCTTATTGGTCTCTGCCATACAGCAGTGTCCTCTGCATTCTCACACCATCAGCAGCTGTTGTATAGCAGTGTCCCCTGATTTCTCCAAATATCATGGGCCAATTTCCCCTGGTAGCTCGTGAAGCTAACCATCTTTCTTTTTGGATCCAGTGGGGTCTCTTGGAGTTGTGTGATAGCAGCCTCTGGTGTCTTCAGCAATAGGGTCTTATCTTTGGCCTGGGGCAGGTAATCAAGAGCTATGAGATAACTGTTTCTTGTTTTAAGGACCTCTTAGGTTTCTCTAATCAATATAGCTCAGTGTGGCAAGTAGCAAATTTCTGGGTCAGGGAGTTATAGGTCAAAACCACTTGTACTACTAGTAGGCTTCTGCCCACCCTCTTCTGGGCCCTTCTTACCAGATATTGTTCCCATCTTCCTCAAATGTTTACTGTCCATAAGAAAGGGTTCTATGTTATTGATTCATTATGGATTTAGTTTTCTGTGTATCCTTCCACCCTCCCAATTCTTCCTCCCCAATCCCATCCCCTTTGTCAGTCTCACAATGTGCATATCAGGTTTGCTTACTAGTAAAGCTTAACCTGGTTAGGGATTGCAGATGAGAATATGTGGTGTTTGTCTCTCTGTTCTTGAGTGAGTTCTCTAAGTGTGAGATCTTCCAAGTCCATCCAATTTCCTGCAAATTTCATACTGTCATTTTTCCTTAATGCTGAGTAGAATTCCATGCTGTGTATGTATCACAATTTTGACATCCATTCACTAGTGATGGGCATTGGGGGTTAATTACAATTCTAAGCTATTTTTAATTGAGCCACTATCAACATGGTTGATCATGTGTATTTGTACTGAAGTTAGGAGTTTTGAGGGTAGATGCCCAGTAGAGGGATATCTGGGTCCATTGTAGTTCTATTTCATCCTTTAAGGGAGCCTCCACACTGCTTTCCATAGTGGTTGTACAAGTCTGCACTCCCACCAGCAGGGAATAAAAGTTCTCAAGAGTGAATTCACAGAAGAGGAAATGAAAATGGCTAATTCCCATTCATGAGAATGTTCAATGTCCTTAATCATCAGAGAATATAAATCAAAACAATTCCATATTACTTCTGTCAGAACAGCAATCACTAAAATATCTACCAACAATAGTTGTTGACAAGGATTCAGGGAAAAAGAAACCATTATTCCTGCTGGTAGGAATGCAAATTTGTACAATCACTATGGAAATCATGTAATTTTCAGAAACTTTTAAAATTATTTTTAAATAATTTGAAGTTTTAAATTACAATGACTCAATTATGCCCTGTGATTTGTTCATAAATTAATTTGTAAACATCAAGGAGCCAGAAAATGTTTTTCAAATTCTACCAGGACTGTTCAGGATCTCAGTTCAAAAGCATGAGTGTTGTCTGTCTAGTAGTTTTATGACAAATGGCAACATTTATGTCCTTAGTGTGTGTTAGCGCTAGGAGAGCATAATATGAATTTAAATTTCTCCAATTTGGAGAGTACATTTCTATAAATGGTTAAAACATTGCTTTTCCTTTAAACATCACTTCAATCATTAAATAATATGCCAAAGAAGGACATACCACATTCATTTAAAATTAAAAGTTGCTCTAACAAAGTATTAAATAGTGTTATCCATAGAATTCTTCTGTAATGGTGGTAAAGCTTTAAAAATGTTTTTTTTTTTTTCACTTTGCTGTGAAATTAGCACTGATTCTCTTGGCAGGCCACACTCTTCAGTTAACTATATTAATGGTGTGTCATGTGTTTCAGTGTCTTGTATTTGTGACTCTTTGTTCATCAGAACGGTACATGTCAGAATAAATCATACTTATAAATAATATTTTTATATATTAAAATTGAAGTGATATAATTTCATTTCCCAAAATTTTGGTGAGAGGTAATACTTATAGTATGAAATTAATCTATATAATATCTATATCATCACCACAATCTTAAAACATTTTAATTATTTTCAAAGGAAATCTGGCATTTCTCAACAATTATTTTCCAAGTTTCCTTTCCTCTCAACCCTAGGTAATGGCTTATTTACTGGGTGTCTCTGTGGACACACATACTTTGGATATGATGTATAATGGAGTCATGTATGCACATGAGAGTTCTTTTAGTTAGCATGAAGTTCTCAAAGTTCATCCATGTTGGGCAGGGTGATATTACATGATTTACACATCAAATTTTACTTATATGTAAATTGGTATATAGACATGTAAGCCATTTTTATTTCATCAATTATGAATGATACTTGTTTTTTTCTTCCATGAATATATAGTTGTCTTATAACTATATGTGTACTAATGTGTATCTCACACATATATGAATGACATTATTATTACCATTGGGCAACTCTAGTTTTAACCATTTAAAGAATTGTAGATTTCCCAAACACCTGCGCACATTTGAGATTCCCATTGGTTATGTATAAATATTCTACTATTTAATAAGCCCACATCCATGTTAAACCATTATTTTCTTTTTATATACTTCCTATTCTAGTAGGTGTGAAAATGGCTATCATATAAAAACATTCTATCAGTTTAATTCAAAAATCAGTTCTACATAGCAGCCAGTCTTGCTCTGAACTCATTATATAGTCCATGGTTGTCTTGAATTCAACCCACTTACTGCTAAAATTACAGGATTCTTCCACTATCTCGGCTATGCTGTGGCTTTGACTTTCATTTATCCAGTGGATAAAGGTGTTGGACATTTTAATGGACATATTTGCCACTTGTATGTCATATTTGGATTCATGTCTATTCAGAAATACTTCTAAATTTATGCTGTCTTTATGGTGTTATGTATTCTAATATGTCTCGTGAGATACTGTATAGTTTTTTTTTCTAATTCTATTAAATGTATTTTCATCTTCTTTACCTTTAAAAAGCAAAGTTTCTAATTTAAATGCTGTCTAGTTTCTCTATTTTCTTTTGCCATTGGGTTTTTAATGTATTTGAAACTAAGGTCTTAAACAAATAGAATACCATCTCTTGTAAAAATCAGGACATTAATATTTCTAAGAGATGTAGCAAGTTTCATAAGTATGTATTATAGGTTTGTGTATAACATTTTAACATTCACTTTCAGTTTATTTTTGTATATAGTATGAGAAAAGCATTCAAATTCATTCTTTGGCTCATAACAACTACTCCTTAATTCATTTGTTGGAAAACCAGTTTTTTCACTTTTCCACTGAATTCCTTGTATCCTTTGAAAAATCAGTTGATTATAAATGTTAGGCTGTTTGTGGATATTGAGTTTTATATCTAACTCTTAGAGCACAACAGAGCACATCACAATGTCTTGATCACATGGCTTTTTGAAAGTCGAAAGTCTTTCCAATATTTTCCTGGATTTCATCAGGGGCTTTTAAGTTTCTTTATGAAATTTATGTCCTTCTTGCAATCTCTGCAAACAACATTCAATTTAGATATGGGTTGTTTTGAATTTGGCCACTCTTGTTGTAGTAAGGATATTAATGTTATGATTCTTTGACATGGGTTAGTATTTTATTTTCATCTTAATTCCAAAACAATTATTATTTCCAGAGTATACATTTTTATTTTTTGCCTACTTTTTTTTTTAACATTGAGTAATAAGTTTTTATGGTATTAGTAGTGGAACCCAGGGTCTTGAATGTCCTAAGTGTGGTTTCTAAACATTGAGCAATATACTCAGACACTCATTTATTTTTTTTTTCTTCATCTTTTTCTGGATTTTTGTAGCATATTATTTTATTTATAAATTTATTTCTTTTTTCTGTGGAAGACTTTTCTTTCATATTTTGTGGGTTGTAAATGTAGCTCTGTGGTAAGTTCCTATAATAGTATGTGTGAGGCCCTGGATCTGATCACCAACCCTTCAAAAGCATCATTATTTTTTGTTGAAGTGCTTTGGATAAAATCTTTAGTAAAGTTTTGAATTGAAATGAAGAAACTGATCTTTTTTATACTTACTCTGAATCCATGAAATCTTTGGTAGTCTTTACCATTATAATTAAAGTGA
Source organism: Zapus hudsonius (assembly GCA_004024765.1). Classification (NCBI taxonomy): domain Eukaryota; kingdom Metazoa; phylum Chordata; class Mammalia; order Rodentia; family Dipodidae; genus Zapus; species Zapus hudsonius. The sequence goes on from PVHP010035522.1 coordinate 17,587, forward strand.
GATTAATCTTTTTATTTTCATATTTTGTAAGCGTATGAAGTTTCCAGCTAATTATGGTTTGTTTGTGTTTTCATATTTTAATTTGAGTAGTTGTCATGGTTTGATCCAGGTGTCCCCCACTAACAAATGAATGTGTTCTCAATGATTGATCCTCAGCTGATGGCAGTTCGGGAATTACAACCTCGCTAGAGCTGTGTTGTTGGGGTGGGCTTATGGGGTTATAAGCCAGCTTCCCCTTGCCAGTGTTTGGCACACCTTCCTGCCACTGTTTCCAGTGCTGTGGCAGAGGTGATGTCCACCCCTCTGCTCATGCCATCATTTTCCCTGCCAGAATGGAGTCTCCCCTCAAGTCCATATGCCAAATAAACCCATTCCTCCACAAGCCACGTTTGTTTGGGTTCTTTCTGCACAGCAACTAGAAAGCTGACCGCAACAGTAGTCCTTTGTTTTCTCAAATGTCATTTCTACCTCATTTGATATTTAATACGTGTTTCGTTTCTTCTATTGACATGGTTATATTTATGCTTTATGCTAAATCATTCTTTCATTGTTGCTGCTAAAATAGCCGAAATTGATAAAATATTATTGTGTTGAAAATTTCTTAGAATTTTGGAAAAGTTATTAGTCTACACTTTTTATCTTTTTACAGTATTTTATTTGCTTATTTTCAAGGAGGAGAGCCCTTAAGAGGGCTTCTTGCCATTGAAAATGATCTGTAGACATCTGCCTTTACATGGGTACTGGAGTACCACACCCAGGCCAGCACCCTTTGCAAGCAAGTACCTTATCTACTGAGCCATCATCTCCCCGATCCTTGTCTATATGTATTTTCTTGCATTATTTTTGTTGGATTTTGTTTTCAGTTTGGCT
>PVHP010035523.1:0-18412 GCA_004024765.1 Zapus hudsonius
CTTCCTTCCTTCCTTTCTTTTTGTTTGTTTTCTTTGTGTTTTTGTTTTTTGAGGTAGGATCTTACTGTAGCCCAGGCTGACCTGGAATTCACTATGTAGTCTCAGGGTGGCCTTGAACTCATGGCAATCCTCCTACCTCTGCCTTCCGAGTGCTGGGATTAAAGGCATGCGCCACCACGCCCGGCTACAAAGTTTTCTTAACGAATAATTGCACATGTAAATTCTTCTGATTTAGTGTATTTTTTTTATTTCTCTTCCTTTCCTAGAAACGGTGGAGAGAACTTTCTAAAGAAGATATTTCTCCTGCTTTTGATCACTCAACAAACAAAATAATCACTGAAAAGTACAATGGAAACAGAATAGGTCCAGAAGAAGAGGAGCTGATGGATGATAGGTGCACAGGCCCTTCCTCTAGGATCCAAGACACTGGAGAGGAGAACAGTGAGAGGTGAGTGTCGGATTGACAAAAATGAGAAGTGTGAAGCATTGGTCTTTTGTTTATTGAATCAAGGTGTTCAATATGGAGGGGTCTTTAGATAGTATCTGATGACATGTTCTCAAAGAACTCCCAATCCTATACTTAGAAATCAATTTAAAAAAAAATATAATAGCCGGGTATAGTGGCGCACGTCTTTAATCGCAGCACTCTGGAGGCAGAGGTAGGAGGATCACCATGAGTTCAAACCCAGTCTGAGACTACATAGTGAGTTCCAGGTCAGCCTGGGCTAGAGCGAGACCCTATCAGAAAGCAAAACAAAAAACAATGCTAATTGAATATAAAACTTAATGTGATTAGATGTTAAAGTAAAGTGTTATGCAATTGATGTTTGTATTATAACTTAATTGACAGTGTGCCTAGAACAAAATTATAGTATACATAAAGAAACTTCTACTATGGAAAAATGTCCTTTCCCCCAAACATTATATTACTTTTTTTCTTCTTCTTCTTTTGGGTTTTTGTTTTTTTGGTTTTTCGAGGTAGGGTCTCACTCTAGTCCAGGCTGATCTGGAATTCACTATGTAGTCTCAGGGTGGCCTCAAACTCACGGCAGTCCTCCTACCTCTGCCACCCGAGTGCTGGGATTAAAGGCGTGCGCCACCACGCCCAGCTTTCTTTTGGTTTTTTGAGGTAGGGTTTCACCCAGGCTGACCTGGAATTCACTATGTAGTCTCAGGCTGGCCTTGAACTCACAGAGATTCTCTACCTTGTCCCCCAAGTACTGGGGTTAAAGGTGAGCACCACTACGCCTGGCTACTTTTTAATTTTTTAAATTCCCACCAATGTGTAAACTATTCAAAACTTTTGGATGTATATGATCAAAGTACGTTAACAAGGTAATAAAAGACTTGGAAAAAAAAATTTTAAATAAATAGTATTTCCTTCCCACTCATGTTTGGAAGCTGTGAGCTTTTTTTCCCCCTTCTATTCCTGACTTTATTTTTGTGACTTTTTTTGTGTGTGGGGGGGGAATTTTTAGCATGTAATATTTCTTAGGTTGGAGTGTTGAGATGTACCGTGAAAAGTAGTCAAGGTTTCCCATGATGATAGCTTCATGTCTCTGTAGTGGTCATGTTAAGTTGACCTGCCTGGAACGACGGGTAGCTCAGTGGTATCGTTCATGTTTACCAAGCACCAGGTGTCTGGAAACAAAACACTATTCATTTTTCCTTCGGTTTTTCAAGGTAGGGTCTCACTGTAGGCTGACTTGGAATTCACTCTGTAGTCTCAGGCTAGCCTCAAACTCACTGGCAATCCTCCTACCTCTGCCTCCCGAGTGCTGGGATTAAAGGCATGCGCCACCACGCCTGGCTATTTTTTTATTTAATATTTTATTTATTCATTTTCAAGCAGAGAGAGAGAGAGCGCACCATGGCCACCACCTTCTGGGTCTGGCTTATGTGGGTACTGGGAATTTAACCCGGAGCCTTAAGCACTGAGCCATCTCTCCAGCCCATTATTTCTTTTTAATTTTTTAAATTTTTTTTGATGAACACTTTTTTTTTTATTGTCCATAATGAGTTACAGCATTTAGTGGGCAAACAATGAGTTGTTCTCCCCAATTCCCCGCTGCCCTCCCCTCCCCACTCCGCTGGATCACCTCCTCCGTGGGTCATCTGGATCTGTCCTTGTGATGCCTGAGTGTCTCTAGAAAACCCCAAGCTGCTTAGCCTTTGCCATAAGACACACAGTGAGTGAAAAGATGGCATGGATTTTGAGATTTGAAACGGGGGAGGGGGAGAGGATGGATGTGCATGTGCCAGGGCCTCCAGCCGGTGTAATGATCTCCAGATGCATGTGCCACTGTGCATCAGGCTTTGCATGGGCACTGAGGAATCGAACTCCGTCCTTAGGCTTTGCAGACAAGTAAACGCTGAGCCATCTCTCTAGCTCCATAAAAACTTTTTTCATCAAAGGTCTTTATGAACCTCCAAATGAAGTCACAAAAGGGGACCAGATGCTAGAGAACCTCCTGTTCTCCCCTCTGGCTAGCTAACAAATACAGAAAACTGACAATTTTGCAAAAGGAAGTGACATGCTTAACTTCAGGAGCTACAAAAAGTGATGACACACGCCTTTAATCCCAGCACTTGGGAGGCAGAGGTAGCAAGATGGCCATGAGTTCGAGGCCACTCTGAGACTACGTAGGTGGTCAGGAAAGAGAGAGTGAGAGAGAGAGAGAGAGAGAGAATTGTGTTATCAAGTTATATCTCTGGCCATTTGGAACAATGAGGCTTTTTCCTCTCATGTTCCAGTGCTTGAATGAGATGAGAAATGTCTAGGTGTGTATGGTTTGGTTTTTACCCTGGTCCTGTGTATTAGAGTAATTAAGGCCTCTGTGTCTTTATCGATTCGCAGCGTTCAACGGAAACGTATTCGAGAGGACAGAAAGGCTTCAACGGCACAGAAGGTGCAGCAGATGAAACAGAGGCTAAACGAAACTGAACGAAAAAGAAAAAGGTGGTTATATTGGCAACCTATTCTCACTAAGATGGGGTTTGTGGCAGTCATTTTGGTTGGCGCTTTGGTTGGCTGGACACTGTTTTTTCAGCAAACTGTCATATAAAGAAACAGCTTTGCCCAGCCACTTTCTGCACTGCTAGCTGATAGTGCTGCATTAATCTCGAGGGTTTGTCTGTGGGCAGCAAACGCCTCCTACCCCAAAATGGTGCGGTAGAATAGACACCAATCAGATAAGGGATATTTACAGTCACAGCCCAACGTCACAGCCGGGACTCTACACTGCAGGTTCCTCTGAGACCCAAACTGAACTCGGCTCCAAAATAACGACATGCAGATTTGCTTTAAAGATGGTACTTTTTGCAGCTGTATTCATGTTTCAAGCATAATGTTTTACTTGACCGATACTGAAAATTCTATTATCACAGACTTGGTTTTTGGAGGCTGTCTGGATTTTAACATGCACTTAACATAAGCAATACATATTGTGTTTTTTTAAATCTATGCTATTAATGGAAAGAAATGACCTTTAAAGAAAATATGTAATGTATAATGTACTGTTGATATAGGTGTCAACACTATGCGTAACTATTTCAGGGTAAATATATTTTATAAGTACATAGTTAATCTTTTGTAGTTAAATGTACTTTTTAAAAGCGCAGTTTGAAAACCTGTTACCATAGAAGAATAAATTGTATATTGATTCAATTGTATAGTGGATACATTTACCCTTTTCCTAAAGAGAAGTTTGATATGAGCAGTTAAACTGTGAATAAGCTATTTATATTACACATTTTTATTCCTTTGTGTTTTACAGTTTACTTTTAAATTTTTTTCCTAAATATATCTTTAAAGGAAAATTCTCCTTACCGGGGAAGTAAAGGAACAATTGGTCTGTGCTTTGTAACGATATTGTTTCTTCTGGGAGTGATGGTACACACCTGTAGTCCAAGCACTGAGGCAGGGCGCTGCAGAGCTAGAGCCCAGCCAAGACCACAGAGTAAGACCCTGTCTTTTAAAAAAGCAAGAGAGAGAGTCAACCAAGAACGTGAGGTTGTTTTCTCAGCTGGGCATGCTGGTGGGCACTTATGATGTCCAGCCCTTGGGAGGGAGGATTAGATTACTTAGTCTGAGTGTAGCCTGGGCTACACAAGACCTTGTCTCCAAAAATAAATGAAGTTGGAGGAGGGGGAAATTGGTTTCTGTAAAGCCCGTGCATGATTCACATTTTTATTTTTCATGAAATTTCAATGTAATTAAACTGATGGGGTAAATCATGATTAGTAACGAAAAGAAACACTTTTCATTATCTGTGGTTTCAGCTCAATAGACTGAAGTTTTGAAGTAGAAATTTTTCAAGTTATTTCTAACTTCAATAAATAGTATGACGATGTACAAGCTTACACTGTCCCTTTAACTTCTTCTTGAGTCTTTAAAGCATGTGGTTTAATGGAGTTAATGGCTTTTCTCAGGTCCCAGTATTCTACTCCGTGGTTAACTTCTTGAAAAAGATGGTAAAATTTAATTGCTAACGGGCTTCTTAGATTTCAAGAGGTTGCAGAATTCCCAAGCTACCAGCATAGATCTCTGCTTTGTCTCTTTTATAGCCTGTATGATTTCTTCATAAAGCATCATTATTTTAAAGGACACAGTAATTTCAAAGCTGTTTGCAAATCATGCTTTGGACAGGCATTTAGAATTGACTGAGCAGCCTCCTTGACCATGTTCACCGGTGCTGAAAGTATGACAGCAAGAAGGGAGGTGATGGCGCATGTGAAGTAGCACACCTTTACTCCCAGCACTTGGGAGGCAGAGGAAGGAGGATGGCTGTGGGTTCGAGGCCAGCCTGACATTACATAAGTGAATTCCAGGTCTGCCTGGGTTAGAGCGAGCCCCTATCTTGAACCGCCCCTTAAAAAAGAAAAAGATCTGTACTTAAAATGGGCATCAGAGGCACGGCTCCTGACTATGCACCGTAGTACTCTGTGTCTTAGAGTAGCGGGACTTGATGGTCTCAATCAGAATGTCAGGATGTGGAAGAGCATCAGCTCACCGTGGGGGCTTCCACTGACTGTCTGTATGTGCCAAGCTCAGGGACCACGGCCGATGGCCGGCTTAGAAAAGCACCCAATTAGTTCTACTCGGGTAAAGACTGGAATCTAATTAGTAAGTTATTAAAATCATTTTATTTGCAAGCAGTGATGGGAGGGAGGGAGGGAGGGAGGGAGAATGGGTGTGCAAGGGTCTCCAGACACTGCAAATGAACTCCAGATACATGTACCACTGTGCATCTGGCTTTATGTGGGTACTAGGGAATTGAACCCACGTGTTAGACTTTGCAGGCAAGCATGTTAATCTTTGAGCCAGCTCTCTGGTCCCCTGATTAAACGTTTTTCTAAAGTGTCCGCATTTCCAAATTTGCCTGCCAGGTTATTGTACAGACTGTCTCAGCCTGTTGAGTAGTTGGCATCACCAGCTCACACTGCTGCACGCCCAGCTTTAAATACCAATTTTAAAGTCTCTGAAGTGTCAAGCAAATGTATCAGGTTCCTTCTAGTAGGGCTGTACTTTGGGTCCTGAGTGAGTAGAATATGTAACTGCAGTCGTAGTCTTCTTTTTTAAAAAATATTTATTCATTTTCAAGCAGAGAGATACAGAGAGAGAGAGAGAGAGAGAGAGAGAGAGAGAGAGCACACCAGGGCCACCACCTTGTGGGTCTGGCCCATGTGGGACCTGGGGAATTGAACCGGGGGCCTTAGGCACTGGAGGCAAGTGCCTTACCCGCTGAGCCATCTCTCCAGCCCCGAAGTTGTCGTCTTACTAGGAAAGCAGGGGACTTAGGACCCTTCCTCTGGCTGAACCTTGTGCATCTGCCTGTGGTCTGGCTCATTTATACATCAGCAGCTAATAACGTCTCTTACTTCTGAAATACCCTTATCATAGCTTTGTCTTGTTTGGGTTCTTGAGAGCACAGAAACTCATGAATATAATTTTGAAATGTAGATTTTTTTCCTAATAGCAGGTTTACCTTTTTGACATGAGATGGAGGCCTTGGTTGTTGGCTGGACAACCCACTCTGTCTTTCCTCTGATTCATTGTCTGGGCGTGACGCCATTCTGTGACCATGGCATCAAAGCCTCCACAATAGTGTTTATCCCAGAAGTTACCGCTGCTGAGTTGTTCGCTGCGTGTATGGGAAGGCTGCCGTGCCTAGGTAGGAGGGTGCCTAGGTAGGAGGGTGCCTAGGTAGGAGGGTGCCTAGGTAGGAGGGTGCCTAGGTAGGAGGGTGCCTAGGTAGGAGGGTGCCTAGGTAGGAGAGTGCCTAGGTAGGAGGGTGCCTAGGTAGGAGGGTGCCTAGGTAGGAGAGTGCCTAGGTAGGAGAGCGTTGGTCTCCAGCACCAACGCTTGCGGACCTAGTGTTGCCAGGCCCTGGATTAGCAAGGTGCTTTCCTGCCCTCGTAGGAGAGCCGCGTGGGCTTCACCGATTTCTGGAAGACCCTCTGTCCCTTACTCCTCACTGTCATTGCTCGCAGCTCTTTCTGCTGAGCATGCTCTGTGGCCACTGCAGTGCTGTCGGGAGTGTGGCTGCCATGGCGTGGGAGGCTTTTACCTGCTGAGAGAGGGATATTTTGAAGAGCCTTGCCTGTCTCCAGGCAGGATTGGGAGAATATGAAGTTCTGTTTGATGTTTTGCTTTGTTTGGTTTTTGGTTTTTTGAGGTAGGTCTCGCTCTAGCCCAGGCTGACCTGGAATTCACTATGGAGTCTCAGGGTGGCCTTGAACTCACGGCGATCCTCCTACCTCTGCCTCCCGAGTGCTGGGATTAAAGGCGTGCGCCACCATGCACACCTGTCTTGTTTGGGGTTTTTTCATTGTCATTTTGTTTTGGTTTTTCCAGGTTAGGCCTCTCTAGCCCAGGCTGACCTGGAATTCACTGTGTAGCCTCACTTTATCCAACACGTTTTGCATTTCCACGTTTTCCTGCCAGGCTATTCAGTAGGATGCCAGTCTGAGTTTCTAGTGGCAAAAACAGCTTTTGATGCAGTGTTACTTTCATGACTTTGAGTGTGGGCCTCTATCCAGAGACCAGAATTTGCTCCTGTTCCTAGGCCTGGCAGTAGCCCATTCCACTGGATTGGTTAACACTCTCCCAATGAGTTCATCTTTTCTTACCCCTCAAAACCGTATTTACTCCCCCCTCAAAAAATTTTTTTTTAATGTTTCTATTTGCAGCAGGGTAGGGTGGAAAGGGAGAAAGAATGGGTGCCAGGGCCTCCAGCCACTGCAGACAAACTCCAGATGCGTGCACCACTCTGTGCATCTGCTTTAAGTGGGTACTGGGGAATCGAACCCCAGGTCATTAGGCTTTTGCAGCCAAGCACCTTAACCCCTGAGCCATCTCTCCAGACCCCCCCCCCATTTTTTAAAGCCATTCTTTCTATTGTTTGGACAAGTGGTAGTTCTTTTTTCCTGGAAAGTGTGTTTTCACAAATCTCTGGGCAAGATCAGTTGTGTTGAACGTCTGCAGTTCTGCCAACCAGCTCAAAGACATCATCTGAATTTCCACTCCTCCAGGTAGAAAGTTATTCCTTTGTTTTTGGATAAGAGAATCAGGTCAAAGAACTCACCTTGCCTGGCCTGCTAACATAGGATGGAGCTGAGGCACAAACTCCATGCTGTGACCCTGTCATGTTTCTCCTGTCGTGTCACACTGAGTTGATCTGGAACCAGACAAACCTTACTTGGGAGAATCCAGAAAAATCCACTTCATTTTGTTAAGTAGAGCAGAAAAGTCTGCATGACATCGTTTACAGTGCATCAGAAGCCATGTAATGCCCGGGGGCCTCCACGCCATGGCGCTGTTCAGTCTTGAATTCCATCCCTTTGGTCGTAGCTGGTTACCACTGACATCTAATGAGAATGATTTTTTTTAATACTTTATTTATTCATTTTCAAGCAGAGGCAGAGGGGGGGGGGAGGAGAACACCAGGGCCACCACCTTGTGGGTCTGGCTTATGTGGGTCCTGGGGAATTGAACCCGGGGCTTTAGGCACTGGAGGCAAGTGCCTTAACTGCTGAGCCATCTCTCCAGCCCTCTTTTTTTTTTAATCTTTATTATCCATAATTAGATACACTGTATGAGCAAATAATATGTTGGTGTTCCCAGTTCCCTGATTTCCCTCCTCCCTGTCCCCAATCAGCTGGGTATCCTCCTCTGTGGTCAGTCTAGATCAGTCCATGGGGGTAGGGGGTTATGGATAGCCTAGGAGTCAACCCAGCTCCATCCCTCTTTGTATGTTGTTACTGAGGGGGCCATGTCTCTGGATATTCTCCTCCACCATGGCTCTTACCGCCCCCTTCCGCTCAGTTCCCTGAGTCATGATGGGTATTAAGGCAGCTTTATTGTTGAGGTCTTAGTGGTCTCTGTACTTCTGCTTTAGGTTGCGTTGAAGATCATTGGTGTCTGTCTCGCTGGCTTGTCCTGGGTTGACTGATTGGCTGCAGTCATGGGTCTCTTGCTCATCCCACCATGCTCTGCGGGGTTCCATGTGGAGCCTCCACGGTAGATCTGGCGTGGCTCATCTCTTGTCTGGCTGTCAGCTATTGGCCTGTGGCTCGTTGGTAGGGTTGGAAAGGCTGCCTTCTGAAAAATACAAACAGGATCTCCATGAGAGTGAGATCAGTATAGGTTACCTAAGATACACATTTCTGAATTAGCTAGATTCTGTTGTTAGTAGCCTCTTTGTAAATCACTCATATAGTGCATCTCTCTTTGGGGGCCCAAGATTTTGGTTCCCAAAGGATTTTGCCCTGAGTCCCAATTCCAGTTAAGGGCTCCTTGTCACTGAGTGGATTTCTTGATTACCTCCCCCAGGCTTAGGCGCCTCCATTGCACAAGTGTTCGTTTCTTTGTTTGCTGTTCTCTCCCCGAAGGAAGTGTGTTCAACCCACATGGAGACAGACTGCATTTTATATCAGTGGTCTCTTCTTCTCCAACTATCGTTGACCAGCTTCCCCTGGCAGCTTATGCAGTGCCTTCCAGCTCTGCACTAACTACCATCTGGGGGCTGGTTACCCTTCTGGACCTCGTAGGATCTCTCGGTACTGATCGATGGCTTTCAATGGTTTCTTTAGCAACAGGATCCTACCTCAGGCCTGGGGTGGGTATTCAAGAGCTTTGACAGAATCCTGTCTTGATTTTGGGACCTCATGGGTCGCTTTGGTCAACAGCTCAATGAGGAAAGGAGCCGGTTATGGTGGTGCACTCCGGTAAGATATTACTGAAGAGGCGGAGGCAGGAGGATCAGTAGTTTGAGGCCAGCCTGAGAATGGTTTTTAATGACACTTGATAGAGAAATCAGGGTTGGAAATCAAGACTGTCTAGATCACCATTGATGCTTTTTCTTATTTGGGGGCGGATGTGGGGATCAAGAATGGCTTTGGTGGAAACTGGTGCATACATATGGAGATGCAGTACTAACAAGCATTTGTGTGTGTGTGCGCGCGCACACACACACACACACACACACACACACACGGGGGAGAATAGACATACCATTAGCTTCTCACAGGATTTAGTTGACAAATACTTGTGAAACAGCATCGAAAACTGCCCTCCCCCCACCCACGTAGGGTCTCACTCTAGTCCAGGCTGACCTGGAATTCACTATGTAGTCTCAGGGTGGACTCGAACTCATGGCAATCCTCCTACCTCTTCCTCCCGAGTGCCAGGATTAAAATCATGCCCACCATGCCTGGCAAAAACTACTTTTACCTATAGTCATTCCTTCTGTGTATTGCTTGTTTGAGAATATTTTTTAACATTTTGGCATTAAAAATATAATAAATCTTTCAATTATTTTGTCTGTGTTTTCTTTTGCATTGTTTATTAAGTATCATTGATTCTGGAGCTATAATTTGTGTTATTATTTAGGACAAAATGTGTCTGCTAACAATCTGAATAAAATATATATGCAACTGTATGTCCATATGTTATGTTGTTATGTTATGTTGACATTATTTTGACCAGTGTTACACATGGTTGTCTAAATTGGATTAGACCTTTACCTTGAATCGCAAATATCTGCAATTCAAGTACATATCCTAAAGTTTTGCTAAATTCTTGTGGCTACATTCTTATAAACCTGTCTCCTAGTATAGAGTATATAGAGATCATTTTTTGAATGAAACAGGATGGCCTAAAATATTATTAAATCTTGAAGAAAATGAGTTAGGTTGCATTAATGAATCTGACCTACACCACTAAATCTCTTTGGAAATGAAGCCTCTCAGCGAAGCACTTGGTATGGTTGAATGTGCAATGCTGGAGTGGTTTTTGGTTGACACTTTTCGTGTTTGTGCGCATGTCTATGTGTTTGGTAACTCTGAATTGAATAGATGACTTCTTATTTTATGTTGTAGGCCAAGATTGACAGACACCTAAAAATTCAGGCCTTGAGAATATTCTGCAGCCATACATTTTGATGTGCAAAGCAAGACCCGAAGCCCACTCCGGAACTCAAGTGAGGCTTGCTAACCTATAGATCGCCTCACACGTCTGTTTACAGAGTAAACTTTACATCCAGGGAATGAAGAGCCTCCACCAGCAGAAGCCTTTGCAGAACCATGTTTTGTTTTCTAATGTGTGTATGAAGTGTAGAAAGACGTAAAAGAACTCAATCAGGAGAGATGACTTTGTAATGTACTGCCATTCCTACTGTATTTTTATACTTTTTGGCAGCATTAAATATTTTTATTAAATAGACTTGGTTTGTGTGTCTGTTAACTTAGGACCACTCTGGTTTGAATATTGTATATTCTCTCCCAGCTGTACTCAAATGGTGTTTGTTGTTGTAGTTCGCAATTCCAGCAAACATTTGTTAAGCCCACCCTAAGTAGAAAGTTAAATCCTGCCCCACGTCCCATCTGGGTCAGTTCATAACACTCATCCTGGGCCAGTTCCCTGGTATTCTTCTTCAGCTGGGACTATTTTATATTTCTCTCATTTTCTAAAAATTAGGCAATATCCAGTAATGTATGGTAGACTTGCTTAAAAGTTGGAGTCTTACACCTGGCTGAGTGACACCTTTAATCCCAGCACTCAGGAGGCGCAGAGGTAAGGGTAGGATGGTGTCGCCTCACCCCTGGATGGCGCCACCTTCAGACAGCTCTGCTGTCTCAGGGCGGTTCCACAAAGCTGGGTGTGGACGCAGGGTGTGGCCGGTGAAGTACGAGTGGACGCTCTGGGGACACAAACGCAAGCAGATAAATCGTGTATCCATGTGTCATTTTGAGTGGGGAGAACTTACATTTATAGAGAAAAGAAGCCAGAAGGATGAGGAGCAGGGGAGGGCAAGGTGATTGGTCAGGCAGGGTGGTGAGTGGGCATCCTGCAAGTGGACAGGTGAGTGCAGACAACCTGTGGATACCTAATTTGTATAATTGGGTGACCTGAGCTGAGGTCCCATGGGGATGATTACAGAGAAATTTGTCACTTGGGTCTAACACCCATTGCCAGTCATGCTGGGGTGAGAACACTGGGTTCCTATGGCTTGCTTAGGGGGTCAGGAGTTTTAGGGTTGAGGGTGGAGATAGGGAAACCGGTTTTCTGGGGGTTTCAGACCTCATTCTCCAACACCCTCTTAACCCTTTGTCCTCCGTGTCCCATTTAGCAATACCAGCAAGCAGTGCCCAACAGGATGGCTGTGAGTTCAAGACCACCCTGAGACTACATAGTGAATTCCAGGTCAGCCTCGCATACAGCAGTCCCTACCTGCTTAAGGCTTAATCCCACCCCCAAGAAAACAAAAGGTTAGTCTTCTCCAAGAGTTGAGGGCAGCACAGCGATGCCCACAGCCATTGTTAAAGCTGCACTCAGGTGGTGCTCGTCTGCCGAGTCTTCGCTCTGGAATATAACCCTCCCTCCAGGGTTATATTCTCCACAAAAGTAGTGTGTGCTCTCTTGATTCATGTCCATGGTCAACTCTAGGTCTGTGGTCTGGTGTAGGTCAGTGGTTGAGTCTTTACCTGAGGGGCTTCCTCTTGACCACCTCATCTGAAACCTCAGAGCCAGTAGTCAGTTCCATGTCACTGGTTGGTCCCAGTTGGTCAGTGGTTGACCCTAGGAGTAGACTGGGGAAAGCCATGGTAACAAGCAAGGACTTTGCAGAGCACTGTGCTGCTGTGAGTGCAGGCTCAGCAGGCTGGAGGCAGGAGCCTACTGAAATGGGCTTTTTTATTAGAAATCTTCCTTGTAAGCAGAGAGAGAGAGAATGGGCATTCTGGGAACTCCTGCCACTGCAAATTCATGCACCACTGCGAGCATCTGGCTACTGGGGAATCAAACCTGGGCTATCAGGCTTTGCAAGCAAGCACCTTTAACTGCTGAGCTATCCAACTCATTCTAGCCCAAGCTGACCTAAAATTCACTATATAGTCTCAGGGGATCTCAAACTCATGGCAATCCTCCTCTACCTGAGCCTCCTGAGTGCTGGGATTAAAGGTGTGTGCCACCATGCCCATGCCCAGCCCTCTCTTCTATATTGATGTCATCATTTTTTCCCTCCTATTATGAAGGTCATGTGTAAGTAGAGTCAGGCCCCTGTAAGATCAAGGCCATTTTGTGTCTGGATGACACCATGGTAAGCAATCCTCCCCTTCCTTTGGCTCTTATATTCTTTCCACCACCTGGACCCTGAGCCTTGGTGGTTGTGAGATGTCTCAGTGCTGAACACTTCACTGTTAACTTCTCAGCACTTTGATGACTTGAGTCACCACCATCTGAGAAAAGACGCTTCTCTAACCAAAAGTGAGAGTAGCATTAGTATATGGGCATCAACATAAGTGCGTTAAAAGACAGTATGGTTCCATAATATATCACTTAACTGAACAGAAGTATTAGTTTCCCCTCTAAGTCTTATGAACTTCCCATCCATAAGTTTTTGACAAGGTTTTCAGTGCCAGGCATGTATTCCCTCCCATGGAGTGGGCCTCCAGTCCAATCAGAGAGTAGCTGGTTTCCTCCATAACAGACATGCCACCAGTTGGCACATTTGGCCTGTGTGGTCAGCTGTAAGGCTTGTATGGTCCATCAGTGACCTCTGTCCTATAGGGCAGCAGGCTGCACAGCTTTTTCCAGCATCCTAACAGCTAGTCAATAGGAAGGAGGTTTCCAGCTCAGCTTCAACTTCTCAGTGACCTGCAGCCCAAGCATGTGTGGTCTTCAGCAATAGGGTCTTAGGATGGTGGGCAACCAAGAAACTTGGCAATGGCCTGTAATGTTTTCGAGGCAGCAGGGGCCTCCCTGGCCAACTCATGAGAAGGTGGTATCATACCTCTAAATCTTTCTATTAACAATCTATGGCTTTTGGGCACATCTTCATAGACTTCTGCCCAAACTGCGCTCTCTCTCTCTCCCTCCCTCCCTCTCTCTCCCCCCCTCTCTCTATGCATAGAAGTAGGTTTTCATATGGCTTACTCATAACATCACAAATTTTGATTAGCCCTTCTCCCACCCCTCCTCCCATCCCTCCCCCTGATCCCTCTTAGTCCATTGCAGCCCCAGCATTCTGCCCTTCTACTTACAATACTTATAATCTACAATACCCTCCCCTTAAGGACTCCCCTTTCCTCCCTCCCTCATAACTCCTTTGTAGCTTTCTGACCTCTACTGCTGATTTTCACTTCAACCTTCATACAAGTCTAAACATATAACAGAGAAGAGAACATGCAGTATTTGACTTTCTGGGCCTGGGTTTAGCTTACTTAGTATAATCCTTTCCAGATCCATCCATCCATCTGAAATGATTGTTTTTGTTTTTGCTTTTCCAGGTAGGGTCTCATTCTAGCCCGGCTGAATTCACTATGTAGTATCAGGATGGCCTCAAACTCATGTGGATGCTCCTACCTCTGCCTCTGGAGTGCTGGGATTAAAGGTGTGTGCCACCACACCCATCTTGAAATTATTTATTTTTTATATTTTAAGATTGCAAGATGTAAATTTTCTAAACAGAATTTTGCTGTGTTCTATTGCTTTGATCTAAATAGGAACAAATTTTTGACAACTAGACTTGTTGCCATTAAAGTCTGCCTTAAATGGTCCTAGGGGGGGAAATAATACCTGCTTTTCTGCTTTATATATCAGGAAACTTCCAGAACCTATAAGGGTATTCACCAAACAAAAGATCTTTCTCAAAAGATCTCAAAATATGTAAATGACTCATTGAATGCTTGAATAAAAATTTGGAGGGGCTTTACCCCCTCCTGGCTCTATATACTCTCTTATTGCCTTCCCTTAATCTAGTAAAGACTCTAAACATGAAACTGTTCAACAGAGCTGGGAGATTGCTCATTGGTCAAAGGCACTTGCTGGCCTAGGTTCAGTTCCCCAGCATCCAAATAAAACCAAATACAAAATGACACATGCTTCTGGTATCCCTTCACAGCAATGAGACCCTGGTGTACATATACAATTTAAAAACAAACAAATCTGAAATAGGGGTTGAAGAGATGGCTCAGCAGTTAAGGAGCTTGTCTGCAAAGCCTAACTATTAACAACCCAGATTCAATTCCCCAGTGCCCATGTACAGCCGGATGCACAAAGTGGTGCATGCATCTAGAGTTCATTTGCAGTGCCTAGATGCCCCGGTACACCCATTCTCTCTTTGTCTGTCTCACTCTGCTTGCAAATACATTTAAAAAAAAATAGTTTTAAGGATGTGGTGGTGCACACCTTAATCCCAGCACTAGGGAGGCAGAGGTAGGAGGATCACAGTGAATTCAAGTCTACCCTGGGACTACATAGTGAATTCCAGGTCAGTCTGGGCTAGACTGAGAGCCTACCTCGGAAAAAAAAAAAAAATCTGAAAATGCTTGCAATGAAAACTAGACGGTATTTTCTTAAGAGAGTATAACCCAAATGGGAGCTGAAATACAGCCTGAATGACTCCAGTCCTCGGCTCATCTGTGTGGTAGCATATGGCAGCATTAATTTAAGGCTTCATATTTCATGGTGTTATACCACATTTTCTTTTCCCATTCATTTGTCTATGAACAATTAAATGGCTTCTGCACCATGATTGTAAATGTCTACACAGACAGGGGAAACCATAGGGGGCCCTGTTTTAAGTACTTTGGGTATATATTCAGAAGTGGAGCTGGGTGTGGTGGACACAACTTTAATCCCAGCACTCAGGAGACAGAGGTAGTAGGATTCCCATCAGTTTGAGGCCACCCTGAGACTACATAGTGAATTCCAGGTCAGCCTGGGCTAGAGTGAGACCTAATCTTGACCCCCCCCCCCGAAAAAATTTATATATATATATTTTTAGAGGGAAATTTGATGGACACAACATACCTATTTAGCTAAACAGTAGTAGCTCCCAGGGCCAGTGATCTTCCTAGACACACAGGCTTTGGACTAGGTTTTCAGCATGAGGTGTTAACTTCTCCCATGGAGTAGGTATCCGATCTAATCAGAGAGCAGTTGGTTACCCCTCATAAGTCATGCCACTGTTGCCCAGTGAGTACATCCCTGATTAGAAGACCACTCTGATGCTCCCCCAGCAGCCTACAGAGCACCTTCCTGTATCTGCAAGCTAACCCGAGGAAGGAAGTTTCTGGGCAACTGAAACGTGTCCAGCAGTAGGGTGCTGGGGCTGTGGAGATTAAGCAGGAACGTTATCAACTGAGCTTCATCCCAGATCCCCTGTTATGTGCACACATGTGGACATGCGCAGAGCAGCTCTTCACACGCTGTCCAGGGTTTGTTTTCTGAGCCAAGGCATTTCACTGGCCTGGCAGCTCCACTGTCTGGCCAGCGAGCCCAGAGACCTGCCCACTCCATCTCCCCAGTCCTGGGATTGCAAGTCCATGCCTCACCATCCAGCTTTTTCTATGTGAGCCCCTGGAATCTTTCCAGCCTCCCTCTAACCCAGGCTGACTGACCTCAAGGCGGCAGCACCACGCCCAGCTGCTGATTTTCTCTTGCTGTGTGCACTTGCCTGCAGTGACTGGAGCTGAATGTTGAGTCCGTCACTTTTACACCTGTTCTAGTTGAGCTGGACTCTTAGTGACTGATACTGGGCCACACGCAGCTGGTGGGAGAAAAGTTCTTCATTCTGGCTTACAGTCTTGAGGGAAAGCTTCATGATGGCGGGAAAAAACATGGCATAAGCAGAGGCTGGGCATCGCCTCTGCCACAGCAGGTGGAAAACATCAGCAGGAGAGGAGCAAAGTTCCAGCAAGGAGGAGCTGGCTATAACACCCGTAAATCCATGAAACACCTCCCAAATTCTCATCAGAACCAAGCATTCAAATCACGAGTCTGTGGGAGAAACCTAATTCAAACCATCATAGATAGCCAGGCGTGGTGGCGCACGCCTTTAATCCCAGCACTCGGGAGGCAGAGGTAGGAGGATCGCCGTGAGTTCGAGGCCAGCCTGAGACTACAGAGTGAATTCCAGGTCAGCCTGGGCTAGAGCGAGACCCTATCTCAAAAAACAAACAAACATCTAAAGATAGCAGTAAGGCAGCTGAAGAGATGCTCAGTAGTTAAAGGTGTGTGCTTGCAAAGCCTGAAAGCCTGGGTTTGATTCCCCAATGACCACATAAAGCCAGATACACAAAGCAGTATATGCATCTGGAGTTTGTTTGCAGTGGCAGGAGGCCCTGGTGTGCCTATGCTCAGTCTTTGCCTCTTTCTGTCTCACTCTCAAATTTAAAAAATTATAACCATAGGATATCAAAATGACCAACTATTTCTGTATCTTCTTTAAAAAGAATATATTTGTAAGCAGAGAAAGAACAGGTGCACCAGGGCCTCCAGCCACTGCATACGAACCCTAGATGCATGCACCACTTTGTGCTTTTGCCTTTACATGGGTACTAGGGAATCAAACCAGGGTTGTTAGGCTTTGCAGGCAAGTACCTTAACCACTGAGGGATCTCTCCAGCCCTGACATGGTATTTTCTTGATTATCCGTTCCTTTTATTCTTTATCTCTTCTAATTTTGGCTTGAAGTCTACTTGATCAGATATCAGGACAGCTACATCAGAAAAGGTAGGGTCTCACAGGCGTGGTGGTGCCTTTAGTCCCAGCACTGAAGAGGACAGAGGTAGAAAGATCACCATGAGTTCAAGGTCACCCTGAGATGAGACTACATAGTGAATTCCGGGTCAGCCAATGGTAGAGAGAGAGACCCAACCTTGAAAAAAGGAGGAGGAGGAAGAAGGAAGGAAGGAAGGAAAGAGGGAGGAAGGATGGAATGAAGGAAGGAAGAAAAGGAGGAGGAAGACAACTCCTGGTGTTTTATGCCATAGTTTTTTTTATTTTGTTTTGTTTCCAAGGTAGGGTCTCCCTGTAGCCCAGGCTGACATGGAATTCACTATGGAGTCTCATCTCAGGGTGACCTCGAACTCATGGTGATCTTTCTACCTCTGCCTCCAGAGTGCTGGGGTTGAAGGTGTGCCTACCATGCCCGGTCAACACTAGGCGTTTGATAATTTATTATAGCAGCAATGGGAAGCTACTACAATTTTGGTTTAAAAAGATATTTTTCAGACAAAGTTGCTTATGAAATGAAATTATATTGTACAAAATTTATATTTACTGTACATGACAACAAACAGCAATTTTTTGGTAACACCTTTGCTTTAAGGAGAAATACCTGGAAAACAGGCATTTTCTAACAGACTGTTGGGTGTGTTCAGATCAGAACAGCGCAGGGGGAAGCCCGCTGCCAAAGAGCAGCCTCCAGGAACTTGGGAACTTCCATGGCAAGGTGGAGGGCTTAGAGTTAGCCTGCAAATGAAGAAGGAACATCCTTTACTCTTCCAATCTTGTCATCAAGTCCTTCTTTGCTTCTGGCACTAAGCTAGGTTTTATTAGGAAAAATAAAGCACTAAGTTTCTATGTCTTCCTATCAAATAACTACAGTATTCAAGTTTCAACTCATAAATATACCAGAACAACTACTGACAATGTCTATGAAATAAAATCAGATTTGAAAGGAACAGGGTGGCAAATGTGGTGGTACAATTCCAGTACTTGCAATGTGGAGGCAGGAGGATCAAGAGTTCAAGGTCATTCCTGAAAAGGTCATTGAGACCAACCTGGGCTATATGAGACCTTGTCTCAAACACCAGTTTGTGACAGTTATCTGCCATATAAAGGGCAGCCTTGTAAAAGCTCGTTTCCACACAGACTGCATTCATTCCATGACAGAAAGATCTGTTGACTGTACCACATTCAACAGCTACAGTATTGCTTATTATTCTTCAAAGACTGGGTTCCACAGAATGTTTCTTCTCATTAGAAATGTTCTGGAATAAGCTTGGGGGGGGGGTGGCACACGCCTTTAATCCCAGCACTCGGGAGGCAGAGGTAGGAGGATCACCGTGAGTTCAAGGCCACCCTGAGACTACATAGTGAATTCCAGGTCAGCCTGGACTAGAG
>PVHP010035524.1:0-18453 GCA_004024765.1 Zapus hudsonius
GGGCCTGAGGAGATGGCTCAGCAGTTACAGGAGATTGCTTACAAAGCCTGTCAAACTGGGAGCTGGGTTCAATTCCCCACCAACCTACATGATGAAGCTAGACAGGTATTCAAAATGCACACACACACAGAAACACACACACACATGTAAATAAATAATCAATTTTTAAAAAGACAGTAGATGGCCGTGGTTTATAGAAAACTCTGTGGGTCTCCAGACTTCCCATAAACAATGGGTTTTATAAATGCTACCCATCACTGGGGTTGAATGAAGTTCCCAAAACTATTATGGTAAGTGGAGGTGAAAGCCCATGATTTGGAAACATCAGTCTCCCCCAAACTGAAGTTTTCCTGTGAGTTGATGGGAAATTTTCTTAGGACACATACTTGGGGTACCAAGGCAAAGAAACAATGAATAGGATTTGAGTTTCCCCTTTGCTGCTTCTTTTGTAATTAAAAAACTAATGAGAAATGAGAGCTACATAAAAACTCCAGTAGCGGACACAACCGGTTTGAATTTTTATTAATCCTCATTTAGGTTAGTTTAAAATTGGAGAAAGGCTTCTTATAGTAAGATTCTAGGGGATCAGCTTTCTATCTGAGGAAAATACCATCACTTAATCTGATGAACATTTTGCTTGTAAATTAATTCTCTTGGACTCATAAAACCCAGCCACCAAGGCAAGTGACTATCAAGATTATAGATGTGCATGTCTAAAAAGATCTGTGAAACTCCCTCCCTTATTCTATTTGCCTATCTAATACTAAAATAATTTAACTTTTAAAAAATAAAATCCTGACCACCAGAACTTTTCATAGAATCGATGTACTTCAAATTCACTCTTCAGGCCATTTAGTGAGTCCACTTTTCTACCCACTCAAAGTGAGTGACTGTCAGGGACTGATGGTGGCTCCCCTGCACCCGTCGTTTCCTTTTCCCTGGCAGCTCTAGGGAGTCCCCTTCCGCAAGCTTTATAGGCAAGTGTCCATCAGCTGGAAGCCAAGACTACATTGTCCTACCTCCCTGGCAGTAACATTTGGCTTCTGGGTAGCTGCCAGTCGACAGGATGCTATTGGCCCCGAGGTGTACGACCCTCACTTTCTCTTTTGCCTTTTCCCTGACTAGAAATGACAACAAAGGAGAAGCCACCCTGGTGAGAGATGGAAGGGACACTTAAGCATCCAAAGCAGCCCTGATAGCTCATCTCTGATTACGACATGTGACTGAAAAACTTTAGTCCCTGAACTTATGAGACTCTCCCAGCTTAGACTACAGCATGTAACAGTGACTATTTCACTGAGAATCGAAGCCCTGAAATGTGGGGTACCCCAATCTTCATATCAGGGGGTAGGTGTGCAAGTACATTATATATTCATTCTAAAGGAAATGAGACCAGATATATACTTATTCCTCAGAAAATAGAGAAGAGCTGGAGATTAGAATAAATATTTTTCAATAATAATGACCATCCTAGCTTACTCCAATTCTCAGTAGGTCATGAGAGGAGCAGAAACTTACACTTCAGAATCTGCCAAGAACGTGACTTACTGGAAGTCATTTCCATTATTAGTCCTCATATTCTGGAATTACAGATTTTTAAATAATTGTGCTTTTGTTAAGCGATAGAGTCACATTTTCAGTACGTATTATAGGCTGAGGTCTACAAAGTGAACAGGCTGGGGAGAGGCAAGCATGCCCAGGGGAGCCGAGATGAAGCGAGAAGTCCAGCCCAAGTAACTTCATGACACCCAAGCATCATTGCTCCCGGCTTTCAAGTTCCTAATTACTGAGCACAGCACTGCCAACACACCAACCAGGTCAGTAGGAATCCTGCTTCCAACATTTTTGAATGGCTTTATGATGTGATGATTATTTCATTCAAGAGTATTAGCTTAGAACTTATTGATTCGTCGCTCATTTGTTCTTTTTCTCATACATTTCTAAGGATAAATTAGGTCTGTTGCATGTAAATATATTTTGGTCAATACACTTAAATGTGTGAACTGACCACAGACCTTGTGCTAATAAAGCTTATGGCTTTGAGCTTTGTTCCAAAGTCTGTAGGAATTTCGTGTGTGTGTGTGTGTGTGTGTGTGTGTGTGTGTGTGTGTGTGTGTGTGGTGTATAGTATTTATATGTGTGTGCGTGCATATGAAGGCCAGAGGCGGACACTCCGTGTCTCTCTACACTGTCTTTCTTTGAGATAGATTCAGGCACCAAATTTGGAGCTCACTCATCCAGCTAAATGAGCCAGCCAGCAAGGCCGAGTCTCCTGCCTCCACCTCCCCAGTGCTGGGAAGGTAACATGTGCCACCAGGCTGACTAGGGACTTGAACTTGGGTCTTCATACTTGCACAGCAAATACTTTACCCAATGAACCATCTCTCCAGCCCCTAGACATTTCCTATCGCCTAGCTTTATGAGGTAATATTGTGTTTGCAGTGCTGAGGTTTTGTGCGTGCTAGGGAAGCACTCTACTGAAAATTTCGATGTTCCTAAACATGCACATTTACTTACTCAGATACTAAATAAAGACATCTATATGTATTATGTACATCCAGATACTTGCAACTTAAAGCTTACCTTTTAGAAGCTAATATAAAAGCAAAGGACACAGGTAAGTCCCAGGGGACTGTCTGGATTGCATGGAACAGCTCTTTTCAGAGAACAAGGTCATCTACATGTGATCTCTCTCCTTGGTATCAATCCTTCAAATACCTTTACAGATAAGTTTCTGAGTTTTTCTGCAAACATGGTCCCAGGGTGAAATCTACAACCTGGCACATTCAATTCAGGAAGTCACAGCCCTGAAGGCTCACAGTGAACACTTGATCCGTGAACAGATGTCTCTCCACTGAGACCAGCCAGGAAGTCTCAAGGCAAGTGTCCCCCTGCCAGGAAAGGCAAACCTCGATAAGGCCCGAATGCACCACTCCCCCCACCCCAGCAAACTGGAAGAGCCCAGGGAGGCTGTCAAAACGGAAAACACAGACACCATATTTGTACTAGTGTTTTCTTTATTGTCACAGACTGTTAAGACAGACTTTATAAACTGCGGTTGGTAAAGTTGGATCAGTTAAGAGGCTTTCAGAGATCTGTACTAACCAGGAGGGGCGGGAGGAGCCAAGAAAACCCAGCCACAAACAGAAAAAGGGAGAAAAACAGCATTACTTGCCTTCACCACAGCTGGCTGGGTAAACACCACTTTTTGCACACATATAATGTGATATTGTGCTTATGTCTGGTATTTGTTACCACTGGACAGACTGACCTCTCAATAATGATGACACACACATGGAACTTTGTTTTATTTGCTCGCTCAATATCTGTGTTAGAAGTAGAGCTAAAATACAAACCTACTTAGAGAATGCCTAATCCATCCGTCCTATTCTTAGTGTTGGCAAGAATAATTAGAAATCTGATTATGCTGGCAAACTGCACAGAATGTTACATTCACCAATAGTCTTCATCGAAGGATCACATGTTTGCCAAACCATTAATCTGGCTCAAACGAGAGAAGAGTAAATCTTTTGGGGGTATGAGGAAAAGTATGGCGAAATGGTAAGGTTGGTAGTTGTACCACATGACTGCTGGTTAATTGTAATGATAAGTTTTTCGTAACACTCGTCTCCTTCTTAAAGATTAGGCCTGGCATCTTCTACCTCCAGTTCACATTAGAATCTTATGATAATTTGGATAGTATACCAATATGCATTGGGTTATATGGGCAGAGAATCCAACCATTACAGAAGGGAATAGCTACCAGAACCTGGGAACTTAGGGCATGGTTTCTAAGTCAAGAGATTCAAACAACCAAAGGTTTTCCATTTACTAACTGCAGCCAACTCTGTCTCTGGACACCACAGTCAAGCACTACCAACTTCAAAAGAACGCTTCTGATCTCTTTGAAATATTCTCTTCAGCTCTTTTACAGATAATTAAAATAAAAAGAACGGAGTCAATGGCACTTAGCGAGCTTTAATATTCAGTAATTGTAGAGCCTACAAGTACTCTTGACTTAGAATCCTCAACGTGGACCTACCTTCTGCACAGCTCCTCGAAAGGCCTGCTTAATTCTCCTACACGAATCAGGTATGACTTTCGTGTCTTCACTCTCCACAGACGTGTCTTGCAAATCTGCATTTTCATGGAGTCTGAGAATTTTATAAATGCAGTGGGTGCTATCTTCTGATATTCTGTTAGGATCCATCTGAAAGAGGAAGAAAGGATATTAGCGTGGTTGCTGTCAGTTATTCTATTTTAATAAAGTGTGACTTGAGAATAAAGGTTGATTTTTACAAGAGTGTTTTCTTAATGCCCTGGATGATTAAGAAAACATTATCCTGCAGTTGATGAAAACACTGACTCCTAAGTTATTTTGACAAGTAGCAACCAAGACATACTTCCGTCATGGATTTTTACCACCAGAAATGCTTACAAGTGCCACACAGCAGACTTCTCAGAGCTGTCTGACAACATGGGAATCTTCACAGAAGGGAAGCACATTAAGAAAATAGCATGTGGTCTATGCAGAACAGAAAGACTTTTGTTTTTAAGACATGTGTTCACCAGCCATTTGATTCACACCTATAATCTCAGCACTTGGGGGGCTGAGACAGGAGGACCACCACAAGTTTGAGGACAGGCTGAGCTACATAAATGAGTTCCAGACCAGCCTGCACTGCAGGATGTTACTCTGTCTCAAAAACCATAAATGAATTTTTAAAAAAAGTATATATGCAGCATGTTAGATAAGACAATGCAGCCCACTTGGAAAGTTGGAGTTCAAAGCCTACATAAATCAGACAGAATTGACATCACCTTTAGCCACCATGACTATCTGCCTTTTTCCTTAATAAGTGAATATTTTAATCAGCTGATGAAGGAGAAATCCATTTCCTATCTCCAAGCAGAGCCTGAATGTAATTTCTCTTAGTTTAACGTCTCATTGGCACTTCTCAACATGATCTCCATCAGAGTCTTTGGAAAATTTTAAGGGTGCGATCTGTTAGCACATCAGGGTGGGGACAGCTGCAGCCTTAGGGATAGGCTGGGAAATGCTAAAATCTCACATCCCCAGGGTGTGAGCAGCTGACCACCGGGTTAAAAGCAGTGTCCAAGCCCTGAGTGGTGGCACATGCCTTTAATCTCAGCACTCAGGAGGCAGAAATAGGGAGATGATTGTGAGTTAGAGGCCAGCCTGGGACTAGAGTGAGGTCCACATCATCCTGGGCTGAAACAACCAGTGTCCAACCCAGCATCTCTCTAAGCACTCCTCCCTGGGTTCCCACCAGGTTGAACTGCCCAGGAAAAGGGGGCTTGATGAGCCATCAATCATTTTAATGATAGTTTAACTTGTCCTTTTTTCTTAAAAAAAGTGTAAGGTATCTCAAGAGCATTTCCTTATCGATAGATACAAACGAAACAAAAAAATTAAAAGGGGAAAATATCCTAGGTTTACAATAAGCAACTACTGATACAAACTTTAGTATTTTATTTAGGATTCCTACAAATACAAGGGTGATCTATAAGCATGGAAGGGCTCACAGCATAAAGCAACGCTATTATAATGCATATTATTTCTCATGTTTTCTTTAGAACAATTAGTATGTTTGAATATTTTAATAAAAGGGCAGCTATCTATCATACTCTTAAAACAGGCTTACTTAAGCCAGTAAATATTTCACAAAACCAGAAACACAGGGGCACCTAATATGAAGGGCTAGCGGTTCAGACCTCAGGAAAGCAGAATCCTGCAAAGGTCTCACCACCAGACAAGTTCTGAGCGAAAAGAACAACCTGGCATTAGAAAATGCCTATGGACCCTAAAGTCAGTTAAACTTGCAGCCTCCTGACAAAATAAGAGCCATAGAACAAGAGTAGCAAGCCCTCACTCCACCAGTACTCAGTGTTCAGCTAAGCACCAGCATGGCTCATATGGTGGCTTGATTCAAGTGTCCCCCATAAACTTGTGTTCTGAATGCTGGATCCCCAGCTAGCAATTTTGGAACTGGGACCTTGTGGAAAGTGTATTGTTGGAGGTGGGCTTATGGGTGTTACAGCCAGCTTTCTCTTGCCAGTATTTGGCACACTCTCTTGCCCCTGTTGTGCACCTAATGTTGGCCAAGAGGTGATGTACAGCCTCTGCTCATGCCATAGCTTTCCACGCCATCATGGAGTTTCCACTTAAGTCTGTAAGCCAAAGTAAACCCTTTCCTCCAAACAGCTTGCTTATGGTCAGGTTCTCTGTGCAGCAACGAGAAAGCTGATTGTAACAATAAATTGGTACCTAAGAGTGGGATTGTTGATGCTAGAACCCCAATTCTGTGAACTGGTTTGCAGGAGGAATGTGGAAAGATTTGAAATCCCAGCCTAAGAGACACCTTGAAGTACTGTAAGTAAAGTTTGATGGATTCTGGTTGGAAAGACCTGAATGAAGGAAGAATTAATGGACTATGAGGTATGATTTACAAGGGTGAGAAGGAGCTTTATTTGGGACTGGTCTAGAAGCAGTTTGTGTGAGGGTTGCTGCGTTTTGCCTGCCTGTGTCCTGAGAACTGGTACAGGGTTGCTTTGCATAGAAGTGGACTGGTGTGAGACGATGGAGGTGGCACAGAAGGAAATTAAATCTTTGGGCTCAAACTGCTGCCCCTTCAGCTGCAGTGGTTTGAGAAATCACAACCACTGAGATTGGGCCAAGTAATCTGTATTGGGACAGCAGGAAGAATTCGGATTCTTTTGAAGGGGCCTGAATGCTGAAGGGTGTCCTGTTCTTCAAAGTCAGGGTTATTTCCTCTCTGGATTAACAAATTGGTAGCTCACCTGGTACTATGGAGTATAACAAATGCAGGAAAAAGTAGGTCACTGGATGTGCAATGCAGTTTTTTGGAAACAGCCATGGGCAGTGTGAAGCAAGCTTGTTGGATTACCTGCATGCAGGCCCAATGGTGCCCTAAGGATGAACCATAGGTTGCAGCAGAGACCCAGTGAAATGCCAGGAATACAGGATGGCTGCCAAGGAGAGCTGCTAACACTAGATGAAGTGTTCTCAAACTGTGAGTAGCCAAGCTAGAGGGGCAGAATTGGAACTCCAGAGACCTGTCACTGATTAGAATTATTGCACTTGGAGTTAGAATTTGATGTTTGTCCTGTTTGTTTTAAATCCTGTATTGGTTCAACGTGTCTTTACTATGCCCAAAGCTATCTTTTATAGTTGAATATTTATTTTGTGCCATTATGGGTTTTTTGTTTTGTTTTCTTTCTTTCTTTCTTTCTTTCTTTCTTTCTTTCTTTCTTTCTTTCTTTCTTTCTTTCTTTCTTTCTTTCTTTCTTTCTGTATTACAGCTCAGTTAAAGGACCTTGAATTATGGTGATTCTTAAACATCACTGGGATTGGTAAAAACTATGTGGATTTTTGGAGTTGGGCTGCATGCATTGCATTTCTCATCATAAATGGTTATCAATCAGTTCGTTGGGGGCGGGCTTATGGGTGCTATAGCCAGCTTCTCCTTGCCAGTGTTTGGCACACTCTCCTGAGGCTGCTGTCCACCTGATGCTGGCTAGGTCCTGCCTAGCCTCTGCTCAGGCCATTTTCATGCCATTGTGGAGCTTCCCCTTGAGTTTGTAAGCCAAAATAAACCCTTTCCTCCCATCAGCTTGCTTTTGGTCAGGTTTTTTGTAATAGTAAAGAGAAGTAGACAGCAATAGCTCACAAAGGTCAATAATACACACTTCCAGGGAAGCTGTCTTTTAACTGATCCCAAGTGATCTCGTACATATTAAACTGGGAGAAGTCATGAGCTAATAACATGGCAAATATGCAAATACGTATAGCTGTTGTGTTATTGAAATAATTCCAAATTTCCATAGCCACAAATTATAAAAATACATTTTCACAAGCATCACTAATTTGTACAAAAATGCTACAATGAGTAATAATAGTTAATGATTTGGTACAAATACAAAGAATACTAACATATGTCCCTTCTCTCTTATAAAATGCTCATGTCTAGATCCTCTCTCTACTGTACTGCCAGCCAGTTTCAACAACAACTCTAAGGTGGGGTCCTATTATTGAATCTCTACTCAAGTACATCAAAAATGAGGTTGAGATCCACTACTCAGAGATCAAGTATGTTTAAATGTTCAACCACTTTCCAAAGAAATCAGAATAGCATGGCAAAATCAACTTTGAAATACTCACTTGTTTCCTTTAAATCTATTTTGAACCTATAACCCAATGTCCTTCCTCCTTTCAGTGCTCAGGTGAAAAGAAAGGAACACAGGTTTGGAAGAAACCAGTCCTAACACACAAGTAAATGAGGGCTTCCCTGCAGGAAGAACCACAGGGCAGGAAGCAGGGTAGGTGCTCAATAGTCACAATTACTTACTGACTAGATGGCTCCCATCCAACAGCACTTATTTTTTTGCCATACGGCAAACTGGATAAAGGATTTGCATGGCTGAAAAAATGGACAATTTCAGCTACTAATTAGATAATTTGCATGATAATAAACTGGAAATGAACATATATGCGCAGGGCTGTAAATCATTTGAAAAACCTTTTTGGTCCACTAAACATCCAGGTACCCTGTGAGATGCTGGGCGGGGGGAGGGTGAACAAAATAAAAAGCTGCTATCTTCCTGGAAGTTATATCAACCTCAGAACACAAAGACTCCACAAAACCTCACAGCAAACTGAGTCACAGATGAACTCATTGTACTGCACGTATCTGAAATCACTAAATCTTGAGTGTCTGATTTAAAAGGACATTTAAAAGGCTGGGTAAGCACTTAACTATAACGCTTGAGAGCCTAGGTACCACTTTCTCTCTCTCTCTCTCTCTCTCTCTCTCTCTCTCTCTCTCTCTCTCTCTCACACACACACACACACACACACACACACACACACAAATGGACTTTTAAAATGCATTATCAGATACGTTGTGGCTGCAAAATGAACTTTTTTTCTCTCTTCTTTTTGGGCAAGCTTCCTTGAAACGAAATCACCTGCAGGGTTAACCGAGGCAGGATGCTTGACATTTGCACGGCTTCCTTATCTGCTTCTTCAAGCGAGCAACCTGCACATCTCAGCACTAGATTTGCAGTGGTAACTGCTGGCCTAGGTAAAAAGCAGCCATCGAGGTTGGCATGTGGGCACCTGGAGAGCAAGGGAGGAGTCAAAGGGCAAAGGGGTGCCAGCTTTCTGAAAGCTTATCTTAGACTTGAATGCTAAAGAATGGTTATGCAGATCTCTCTCTCTCTCTCTCTCTCTCTCTCTCTCTTGCACACACACACAATTTTACAAGCAACATTCTTAGAAAAGCCTTTTTTATTTTGAAAACCAAAATATGAATACTATGTGGTAAATATATAGCACAAGCCACATGTTATTTTCCCTTTGGTTGGAAGGAAGGGAGGAAGCCAATCCCCACTGGATCTAGTTCATATATTAAAACAAAACTGTAGGCACAGGCGATCTGAAGCACTTGGGAGACCCATATGGAAGTAGTTTTTCTTTTTGTTTTTGCTTTGAGACAAGGTCTCACTTTAGCCCAGGCTGACCTGGAACCTACTCTGTAGCCCATGTTGGCCTCAAACGTGCAGCCATCCGATCTCAGCCTCTTGGGTGCTGGGATTAAAAAGCATGAGCCATCATCGCCCACTTACCCCTCTCTCTCTCTCTCTCTCTCTCTCTCTCTCTCTCTCTCTCTCTCTCTCTCTCTCTCTGTGTGTGTGTCTTTCTCTCTCTCAACTCCAAACATGTTCTCTGACTCTAGACAACCTCATTCTTACTCAAACACACTCACAAATCCCAAGTACTTCATTCACAACTTTCAAAACAATCCTATTTGCAACTTGGCACCAATACCTAGAACTATGAAAGAAAGCCTTCAAAATAAATAAAGAAGTCTCAACAGTTATGGATGCAGTACCAAGAATCCTGTTTCATCCCTAAACTACCATCTACCTACCTCCACACAATTCTACCAATTATTTTGAAACAAATTCCAAACATAATAGTGCCTTATTTGTAAGGATTTCACAGTGTATCTCTAAATGATTAGAATTCCTTTACATAGCAAATGTACCCTATTCAGTGACATGGTATCAGAACTAGGAGTGTATGAGAATGATCACATTACTTTCGGCTTTGCTGAAGGAGCTAACCTTTTAAACAGGCAGTACAGAACTGGGTTCAGAAGAGTGAATATTTTGTATGGCTTAAAAAAACCTTGTCTTCATGACAATTGAGGCTCAGGATATAGTGCAGCTGGTAGACTGCCTGGCTAGCACTTGCCCTGCGTTCCATCCCCAGCACCACATAAACTGAGTGTGGGGAAATGGAGTCATCTTTGGCTATATAATGAGTTCTAAGTCAGCCCTGCTACATGAGACACTGTGGAGGGAAAGAAAGAGGAAGGAAGAAGGAAGGGAGGAAAGAAAAAAAATTATCCCAGAAATGTCTGATGACATTAAATTCTCCAAAGGAAAAACCAGCTAAGCTTACTATTTCATACGTTTACTTTGGGCAAGGTTGTGAGCATTTCCCTATGATTTCTGTGCCATCAAGACTACTTACTGTATGATGGGAGACAACCACTGGAATCTCAGCTTGTCCCACCACAGAATTCCTTTAGAAAGGCTGAACAATTGTAACATGAGCCCACCTGGCCATTCCCTATATATAGCTGTGTCAATTTCCATGGTTTCTGACAAGCTAAGTTGCCAAGAGTCCCTGGAGCTTCTTCATTCCCCGCTGTTCTTTCTGTGCTCAGCAGTCACTTCAATATGACAGCGAGGAAAGGTGTCATGTCTCTAAGGTGTTAGAGAAGGTAATACATAAGGAACCACCACATCTTCAGGCATGAGTGCCGCTCTGTTGGAGGCGTCATGTCACCTGGTGTCACTTGGAGAGTCGAGACTGCACACTGCATACGATTCTTAAGTTGTATCCCATAATACTTAATAACGCCATGCAGAATGCCAGCTCTCAATGCACAAGCATTAAATGCAAATTCCTAAAAAAAAATCCTGATGGTAAAGAATAAACGTCATCTTTGACGTCTCTCTTCAATTAAAGAAAAATATTTACTCACTTTCATATGGATTTGTATAATTCATATAGCAAGTAAATGCACAAAAGCCATCTTTTAGAAAAAAATCTAACATGTAAAGATTATGTTTATTAACACGAAAATATAAATGTTCAGAAGTACTGCTCATGGCATTTCTATTTTTGTTTTAGTAGATAACCACTAAATGCAAACTACTGGATCCCAAAGCCCAACCAAAATCCCATGATTAAAAGTACAGTTCAGGACATTGGCACATGGCACAAACCCATTCAGTCTAAGCAATGATATATTTTAATGCATCCACTTTGGTTTAGTAATCACCTTTGAATCTGAAAGCCAACTTAGTCCAAACCCAACTTTCTTTTCCCATAAAAAAATGCACAGTCAGCCCCCCACTTCCTCTGAGAACGAGTTCATAGCACCAGGCAAGAATATTTGAATGAATCCAACCAACTGTTCTGCAATTTCCAAGAAGACACAAGAGCATAAACCACCAGAAAGCATAAAATTACACATTCACCCCTTCCTCTCTACTGTCTCCCCGAGGAGGTTCTCAGCTGTTGTGCTCTCCTCAAAGGGTCCCTTGCTGGCTAGAATGTAGCCAGCCTGTGCCATCACACACACACACACACACACACACACACACACACACACACACACACACACACACACACACGCACACACCTTCCTTCCTCCACCCACATCCCTGGCAGAAACCTAGTTGGGGTGCAGGTTGGCTCCCTTCTTCCTTCACCCTTAGGGATCTGAGCGCACTGAGGAGCCTGGGCATCTCTCTTGGCACCCTGGTTCTCCCCATCCAGAGCCCCCAGGGCTCCAAACGCCAGGAAAACCGCACCCCTCGGGCCCCAGCATCCTTCCACTGACCAGAATGGAAGGTGAACCTGCAGCCCGCTTAAAGACGCTCAACTCCCAGTGGGACGCGTGGAAATGTGCCATCCCTTCCCGAAGCAGCCAATCCTGTTGCCCGGGGAAATTCAAAGTCCCTCCAGCCAGAGCAGCGCATCCATCCGCGCGCCAGGCGCCGCAAGCTGGCAAGGTGGCCCGCGGGTCCCCTCCCAAGACGCAGAGCTGCGGGACGGCTCCCCGCTCACCTGCGCTCGGAAGTACAGGAACAGGGCGACGCTGCAGACGACCTGGCCCAGCCCCAGCCCCAGGAGGGCCACGAGCACCGAGCGGGAGGCCGCGGGGGCCGGCGCGGGGGCCGGTGCGGGTGCGGGTGCGGGCGCGGGCGGCGGGGCGGGCGGCGGGCCCATCTCCTCCGAGCCGCGCAGGTACTTGCCGTGGTCTCGGCTGGCCCGGCGCATGGCGCGGCTCCGGGCCTGGCAGGCAGAGGGCAGGGCGCCCCTGGCCGCCCCAAGTCTTATAAAGCTCGTGGAGTGGGCTGGCCCGGAGGATGCCTCTTCCACTCCCCTCTCTGCCCCCTTCCTTCCTTTCGCCCTCCCTCCACTCTCACCAAAGGGCCTCCTCCCTCCCCATCTGGGCCCCCAAAGAGGACGCTGTGGCTAAGATCATTCCATTGGCTTACTGTCCTCGTGGCCTTTCTGGAGATCCAAGAGTTTGGCCAGCCGAGAAGACGCGCATGGGTTCCTGGAGAAAGGACAGGGGTTGCTTGGGGACATTCCTCAGAGCAGTTCACATCGCCATGGATTTAGAAGGGCAGGTTTAGAGAACCCCGAGGCCCTTCAGCAGGGTTGGACTCTGCCATGATTCCAAACATAGTAGCCTGGGTACTTTGGGAAGACTTTGAAAAAATCCATAGCACCCTTCCCAAATGTCTCTTATGGCATCTTTCAGGCGGGATTTGAATGGAGCTACAGGAACCTAGAGACTCTTGCAAGAGGAGAAGGAGGGAAGAGGATAAGAAGGTAGCGCGCACAGCCAAAGTATGCAACCCAGGGGTGTTCCCCCACCAGTCGGGAAAGGGTACAGAGCTGATGGATTAAATGCTAGTTTCCTTGCCAAAGAAAACTTAAGGCTTTTTAAAGGTCTCTATTCAGATTTGCACCCACAAATTTTGGTATATCTTCAAAGGAAAAGAGAAGTAAGTGCCTGCCTATAAAATTTAGGGTGCTTCTGCTTTTTTTTTTCTTTCTTTCTTTCAGACACAGGGTCTCACTCTGGCCCAGACTTACCTGAAATTCATTGTGTAACCCCATCTGTTCTCGAAGGAACTCCATCTTCCTACCTCAAGTGTAGGGCCTTTGGGACAGAAGGAGTGAGCCATAGGCCTGGTTGCTTCCACCTGTTTGTTTGTTTGTTTGTTTTTCGAGGCTGATCTGGAATTCATTAGGAAGTCTCAGGCTGGCATTGAACCCACAGTGATCCTCCCACCTCTGCCTCTGGAGTGCCAGGATTAAAGGTGTGGCTCCCCACACCTGCTTCCACCTCTTTATAATTTTTTTGTTTTACATCCTTTCTGACGAGTTCTCTAATAGCACTTCTACAGATGACGTTTGTCACAAGTGATGAATCTCTGAGTTACTAAAGCATGTCTTCTAAATTGAAGACTTAGACTTCACTACATGTGGAAGAATACTGATCAGGTTGGATTTTAAAGGCGGGTGGGGGCACTGGGGAGGTAAGGAAGGCAAGATGATTTTGAGCTTGAAGCCAGCCTGGACTACATAATGAAACCCTGTTTTAAAAGAAATCATTCATAAGAATCATTAGTTCAAATTCAAAACACCTTAGCTTTTATATGTATAGTACATGTACATGCCACTGTTATTTATACATACATATAGGAAAAGAAAGCCTTTTCAAACCTCCACAGTGAAACAGATAATATTTATCTTTTCCACACAATCTTGGCCTCTTCCTACTTTTTTGGTCAACGTTAGGAAATTTGTTTTCTGCACACCTTCTCCCCAAGCCCCCAAAATTCCTCCTTGTCTCTTTCTTTTTTTTTCTTTATTTTGGAAACAATTCTGTGTTCTGTCCCTCTTATAAATCTTTGTTATGATCAATAATTCTTCAGCTATGTTATAGTTAAACCCATGATGACTTTTCCCTTCCATTCTTCTTAGTGAAATTTGATAAGCAGGGTTTAGCAGGTCTTTTCCATACTTGAAATGCTGACCTTTGTGTTACTGGAGGTCCCTCAAATTTCTGAATCATGTTCAGGTATGCTTGGCCTCTAAGTTTCTTGTCCAGGACCACATTTTTCACGTGTTTAATATTTCTTCCTATGGTATTCCATTCCCATATGCCAGACTTACAACTCCACTGTCAGTCCACGGCAATGTGTCTTTCTTGACCAGTTACTTTTTGATTCATTTATCAACATTTCATTTTCCAACTGCCACAGTTACCTTCTCTTTGCTGGGATAAAATACCAGACCAAAAAACAGCTGAGGAGAGGAAAGGGTTTATGTCAGCTTACAGTCTTGAGGAAAAGTTTTGGCATGGCAGGGGCAGGATGGTAGATCAGAGTCTGGACATCTCATCCTGCCATAACAGCTTTCAGAAAGTAGCAAGGGTGAGCTGTCCTCTAAATGCTGGCAAGCTAAGCTAATGAACTTCAAGATAAGATCTGCCCCCCCAACACACTCTTTCAACATGGTTCCACCTTCCAATTGGCTGCCAGCTGGGGACCAATCATTCAAAACACATGAGATTATGAGGGACATTCCACATCCCAACCACCACACCAGCTAATATGTCAAGCCTATAAGTTCATGGACTTTTTCTGCATCATTCACCTCTATAGCATTTATCATTTCCTACAATATTGCCTAGTACGTTTGGTGCATGGGAAATACTTGTTGAATAAAGCATGAGTGAAGAAATCCCCTATGCTTTTGCCAGCCTCCTGCAAGGCACACTGCTTCCGAGGTAATCACATCTCTGCACTGACCCCGCTCCTTTCAGCCTTGCTTGCCCCCAGACGATTCCAGACACATTGGCCAGGACTTGCTTGAAAAGCAAAACTGCATGTCGTTTTCATCCTCATGGTGGTTTTTAAGAGCTGTTGCTGTAAAAGCTAAGCCCTTGAGATTACAAGCCTTAACTGGTCCTTGGTACACTGGCTCAAAGCTCCTCTCGACAACCACTCAGCTCCGAGTGCCAGTAGAGCACCAGTACACCCCACACCTAGATGACTCCCCTACTTGTCCTTCCCCTCTCAGCTCCAGGCTCATTTCTCCTGAAGTACTCTGTCTTTCTAGCTCGTGATGGTTTCCTCTCTTTTTTCCTCATAACACCCTTAGTTTGGATCATGACATTCATGCATTCATTCGGTTACTCTGTGCATGTTTGTGAGAACCCACTCCATGCAAATATTGAGCCTTTTTCTGGGAGCATGGTCATCAGGATGGGGCTGTCACTCTGGTGGGGAAAATGTTGAATAAATCATCACACAACTAACAAAAACCATGATGAGCGCTTCAAAAGCAATACCCAGGCACAGCAGGTACAGTGAGGCCTATTATAGAGACTCATGGGAAGATCTTAGACAATGATTCCACTATCCTCGGGTAACAGCTACCCAGGGAGAAGTGACCAGGAGGCTATGCTAAGCAATGATCTTGCGGTTACATTATTGTGATTATTCCTCTAGCATATCCTTTTTAATCGCATATGTTTATGCTATTTACTATGATTTATTAATATATTTACTAATATGTTGATACTTCAGTCATACAGTTTATTATAAAAATAGCAAAATAGTATTATTAAGGGATTGCTAAGACTCAGAAAGTAATTGAAGATTCAGTATGTCAATACTCAACTTTAGAAAGAAG
Source organism: Zapus hudsonius (assembly GCA_004024765.1). NCBI lineage: Eukaryota > Metazoa > Chordata > Mammalia > Rodentia > Dipodidae > Zapus > Zapus hudsonius. The sequence goes on from PVHP010035524.1 coordinate 15,842, forward strand.
ACAATGGGTACATCATTTCTCAAACTATATTTACTGGTATACTAATACATGAAATTAAAACTGGATTCTTTTAGGCTCAGTTAACAATGTTTTGGTTCATGTGGTTGAAAACACTGGATGAGGTGAAGATTCATACATGCACGGTTGGATGCAGGCTCAAATCAAATGTCTTTTCCTTTAGCCACGAGATTAAGTTAACTCAATTTTAACCTCATGGGCTGAGAGGAGGGAAGAAAATTAAAATGCAGATATGAGAAAGTTAAAGACCTGAAGCTGCACTGCTGAGAAGACAGAAATCACCTCCCAGGGTTAGTCATTCAGATAGAGTCGTGATTCTCAAGGTTTTTGGTCTCAGCCCTCCTTACTTGTTTGAAAGTCCCCAAGGGCCCCCAAAGAGCATTCACATATGTAAGTTATAGTCATAAATATGAAAGCATCATGAATATATGGGCATAAACATAAATATTTAGAGGGTATTTTGGTGGGTATAATATATTCACCTATCCAAACAATAGCATTACCTTCCCCGTAGGGCTTATGGCCTTCCCAGCCATAAGCTAGGGTTTTCAGTAGCCAGCATGGAGTCCCTCCCATGGAGTGTCCCTCAAATACAAGCAAAGAACAGTTGGTCACTATAGCACTAGTGGACACATCTTGCCTGGATGGCCAGTTGTGTAGCTTGCAGGGTCCACTGCTGGTTAAGGCTACTGATGACTTTTCACCCCCAGAAGTCCTCATATTACTTTCCTGAACTCTGACCACTACTCAGCAGGGAGGAGGATTCCAGCTCAGTTCTAGCTTGATTCCTGTGTCCTGCATCTAAAGCATGTGTCCTCAGCAATGTGGTAGGAGGAGGAGGATGCTCACTTCATGACAGTCAGGAAGCAGCTAAAGGACACTGACCTCCTCCTTTTCTTCTTCTCCTCCTCTTCCTCCTTCTCTTCTTCTTCCTCCTCTTCCTCCTCTTCCTCTTCTTCCTCCTCTTCCTCCTTCTCCTTTTTCTCCTTCTTTACCAATGTCCCCTGGTATGAATGCCCATCATACCTGAATATGTCTGGTGACTGGAAGTGTCTTGGGCAATGGTGGACACTTAGGAAATGAGATCAATGAAGGTGCTTCTTCGCCCAAAAGGATGGCTTAACAAGGGCCAGTGGGGTTCTTTCAGAACTGAGACATTGAGTAGATACCACATGATATTAACTCTGGGCTTTCAGACTTCACATAGTCTATTAATACTCACAGCTGGAAATAATCTGCCTAGGAGTTGGCCTATGCTCTTCTATTTCTGTATTGTCATGTCAATATCTGAAGCCGTAGGCAAACTTCCTATAGCTACATATTCTCCATGCTGTTGTTGGAGGTAGAAGTGAGAGAGTATGAAAGGAAATTGCCTATGCTGACATCTTCCCAGAATGCTCATTGTCTGTCCTCTGTCTTCCTCGAAATTATGCTTTCATCCTATAGCACTGAGTGACTTCCAGCCTTGCTGTCACTGTCCTCCCACTTAAGCTCATTGTCTAGGCTGATCTCTTCATCGTAGGCAACTGGATGAATAGCTTCCTGAATACACAACGCCTGTGGCGAAAACCACTAGCCTCCTAAAGACGAGGACCTGAGTTCTGCTCTTCAGCACCCATGCAAAGGACAGCGTGACTGTGCTTGCCTATAATCCCAAAACTGGGGATATGGAGAGAGAAGTATCTTTAGGGCTTAATGGCCAGCTAATCTAGCCACATCAGCAAGCTCTAATTTTAGTGTGAGCAATTATCTCGAAAAACAAGAAAAGAATGACTTACAAAGATATCTTCCATCAACTTCTGGCCTCACTTACATGCACAGGAGCCTGCACCACATACACGCATGTGAACACACACAGATGCCACACAAAAGATAATTTATAATTTATTTATAGAGTATGCTATTTATGTCAAGTCTGTGTCTTTTTTCATTCTGACATTTATTTATTCAACCAACATTTACTAAGCTCCACCTATAAATCTGTTTCTGGTAATTCAAAGGAAGTTCAAAGGAAAACTTCAAAAGTGAGAAACCAAGAAAGAGTAATTTGAAAACAATGCAGAATGAGGCAGGAGAAATGTTTAGAACATCATTAAATGATCTAACATTTGTCTAATTGGAGTTCCAGAAGAAAGAGGAAAAACAGAGAAGAAACAACTGAGGAGATTAGAATGAAAATTTTCCAAACTGACTTATGACTTTAACTTATGGATCTAAAGATCCATAAAGAAAATATCAAGCAAGAATTCCATACTTAAGTCAATCATAATCAAACCGCCAAAATCCAAAGGCCAAGAAAAAGGCTTTCAAACTACTAAGTTGGGATTGAGGAGGTAGCTCGGTGGGTAAGAATACTTACTACCCAAGCAGGAGGACCTGAGTTCAATCCTTAGCACCACATACCTAGCCTGGAATGGCGGTGCACTCCTGTCACCCCAAAGCTGAGGAGGACAGAGATGGATATTGCTGGAGCTTTCTGGCCAGGCAGTTTAACCAAAAAACAACAAGCTCTAGATGCACATAGAGACTCAATCTCAGGGAAATAAGACAAAAGAGTCATGGAGGGAAATATCCAACAATCTCCTCAGGCTTCC
>PVHP010035525.1:0-18450 GCA_004024765.1 Zapus hudsonius
GGGCATCTAAGTTCATCTTTTGAATTGTTTGTAAGGTTGGCAGGCAGGATGATGTCAATCTCTTCTTATAATCACTATGAATTAGTACATCTTATGTTTTCTCCTAGGGGTTAAAAGAGGCTTGAAAATGGATCTTTGTCTAAGGTATATCAATATTTAATGCACCTGTCACTAAATGATAAGTCCTACAGGAAGATGGCCTGTTTATGAAATTCTCCAGCAGGAGTGCCTCTTGGCTTACAATGTAAGGAGACAGTACGCTTAATATATATGCTAACTCAGGAAGATTAAAAAGAAAGTTGAATTTAATGTTTATAGATCGTCCTCTGCGGTGGAATATTTCTTTTTAACATATGTGTCTGGTTGGTATTTAGAAATGCTGGATTTTGCATTGCTACACTGAGAAGTCAATACTCCTAAATGGAGTCGTGTGTTCTACTAATATTTGTTCAGAAGTCACATGGACACAAGATGTTACACAATATTGTCAGAGCAACGCATCTTCATTCATAATTATATGTGCGTGCATACCTGACACAGAAGACGAGGATATTTACATAATTTTGGTTTTCTAAGGCAGAAGGTTGGTGCAGCTGCTGCTGTGACAAATGATTAAATCAGCTCTAGTGAACCCCAAATCATTCTCCAGGTAGTGGTTCCACCGAACCAGTTACCCGAGCAAACAAACAAGTACTCCACAAAGAATAATTAGGAAACTGAAATTGGGGGTCTGGGGAGGTGGGCGGTGGGTACTTGTTGGAAAGCAGCTCAGGAAGAAATGATACATGACAGGTCACCAATTATTAAACCTGGGAGACTTCTCACAGCTCCATCCCAGCCTAATTAGATCAAAAAGGTGCAATTTGTATTCATTTCTGAAAGACAACGAAGTTTAGAGTGAAATATCTTTGTAATATATCCTGAGCTATGGGATGCTAAGGATGCTGGATGCAGGCAATGACTAAATCGTGCTAATATTGTATTGTAGATCTTAGCGGAGCTTTTAAATATTCTAATGAGTTCAGAAAAGAACAAAGCTAGGTAGACAACGACTTAGAACATGACTGGATGAAAATATTTTAGAAAAATTGCACCCCTCCCTCCACGAAGATAGGGAACACAGAGCAGAGGATGCCAAGAGATGGGCATCTCTGAGACTAGCCGCTGCCCCTTCCACAGTTCTGCCAAAGGCAATTCTGTCTCATCAGACCTCATGGTGGTTTTATTTAGTTAGTTAGTTTTACATTAATGTGCCCAGCAGCCGTTTTGGGTAATATATTCATATTCTAAGTGCGAAACATGAATCCTGCAGAATTTAGAAAGAATTCAACACTATAGGCTCGATTTCACTCAGGTGACAATCCCTGTCCTGCCGCAGAGTGCAGGTGGTGGCTGGCTCTGGTGAGGAGTAGACCTCCATTTTCCACCCCCATACAGCTCAATCTGCCCTGCAGTGCAATTTCTGTGAAGACTATGGCCAGGAATGGAGTTGTCTTAGAGAGCCTCTTCATTGGGGCTCTGCTCCTGGCCGCTTGTTGGTGAATCCGCTGGGTCGAGACTCCAGCTTTCTGAAGTAAGGGAATAGAACTTGGAGTTCTCACAGCTTCTGAAGTCATGCTGGGCACACAAAAGTGGCTCCTCACTGTTTTCTTTCTCTCTCACACACACAGACAAAAATTAGCAGAATACTACCCAAAGGAGGACTTGAGGGATTTTGGAAGGAATTAAGTTGATTGTTGCAGCTAGATTTAAAAGATGAAGGACTCATGGCTTTTAAAGGTAGTTGAGGAGACTGAATGAAAGCAAGGAACAGTTGGAGAGTATTTAGACTAAGATGGGCTAATTTGACTCTCGGAACAACCTGGGAATTGGGGTCTACAGCTGTATGTGGTTATGTAAGTGATCCTCTATTTGTAGACGCAGAGCTCTTTGCTGTAAAATAATAATTTTAAAATTACAACGTGAATACTTTCTTCTCATCATTAAGACTCCACTAGTAAAACCTATTCGTATGACTGTGAAGTGGTCCCAGGGGGAATTGGAAAGGTTAGCATTTGTCTCAGGTCATGGATGTGTTAGTGGTAGTGCCAAGTGTAAAGATGTAGATATACTCTCGTTGACTTGAATCCTTTTTCTTAGCTTCTGGAACCTGAGCCACAGAGTGTGTGTGTGTGTGTGTGTGTGTGTGTGTGTGTGTGTGTGTGTGTGTGCGGTGTGCACATGTGCACACATTAAACATTTGTGTGTTTAAATGCAGGAAACCTTTTTTGTATGTGTGCTCTGAGACTTCTCTGTAATGTAGATGGGGATGTGCACCTTAGTGATGTGAGTGAGACTTGGGTGGAGAAGATGCTTAGGAAATGCTGTGCCTCCCCTTAAGCCAAGCAAACTGGGTTTGATGGAAGCAAATCAGTCACTTCTCTTTGGAGTGAAATTAGTATGACTGGAAATTGGTGTGTTATGTGCCAAGAAGGATGACAAGGTATAGGCATGATCATGGATACAAAGTGATTTGTAAACTAATTCATCTACACAGAATTTGATACTTAAATACCACATTTTAAACAATGTGATACCTAAGGGTCTCTCACAGTTTGTGTGATGTCACTGACTTGTAAACAGTAGGGACAGCTCTTCTGGTATCTCAGGATCATCTGCATCATCTCGTGGTGGTGAGAACTGTCCAATCTTGTGAGTAAACATCAATCAGTGTTTTATACATTGATAAAACTTTTCTTAAATATCTTAGAACCACTTAAAAGGAATTAGTGTAATATTTAAAATCACCATTTGTTTTAATAATAGTTTAGAAGTAGGTAGAATCATGAACTGGCTTATACAAACTTCCACAAGGGTCATGCAAGAATGCATGACGTGTTCTAAATACATGTGCACAAGGATACTAGGTGTAATAAAGAGACCCCCCAGTATATACAAGTGCTCAAAAGCTTAACAGTATAATGCTGCGAATTTTTCTCCATTTTCAACCAGAAGTGGAACATGTATGTGCAGAAGCTAAAATAGCCGAACGTCATGCTATACACTTGATACTAAAAAGCTATGACTATGAGTGTTAACCCCAGTGAGACATTTATGGAGTCCATACGTATCAGTGGACAGATGTAGTTTGCTTATTTATAGCACATTTCTTTTGGAAAAATTAGTGATGAACCCATTAGTTATACAAATAAAGATTTGATTTTGGTCATTAGTGCCTTCAAACACTCAAGTCATTGGGTCCTTTAAAAATGTGCCATCGTTTAGCCTGGTAAAAGATGAGGTCTTTGGATTAGAGCCTGCTGGTCTTTGTTAGTGCAGCAGAATGTAAACACAAACTTACTGTAATGACCCTTTCCAGTCATTAAGAAATTATAGTACATTTAAAGTTTATGTCTAGTCCCTGGAAATTGATAAATGGTAATTTTTTTTCTAATACTGAGGTAGCCTGTCAGTGCAATGTCTTCTTGAGAGGTAATGACCTGAGTGTCTTATGATTTTAAGAGCAAGTTTTGAAACTTGGAAATGTGGTTTTTCAGTTTGAGTACATTTGCCCCAAATTGGAATCTTTGGAATCATGTGCATTGCATGTTGGATGGGTTGGATGAGCCAGGGAAATATACATTAACAAATAAGGAGAGAAAAAAAAAAATCCCCCAAGAATGCAAAAACAGTCATTCACCTATATACCCAGCAGAGGGCAGTAGAGTCCCAGCCTTGGTCTCATCTGGGCTTTTTTTCCTCATGATGGCGGCTTTCAGGCCTCTGACACATAATTGTGGAAATTAAACATTTCTGAGGAGAGAAATAAAATGTCTTGTGAGTTCAATGGAATCCTTGGTGGAGACTTCTCTGAGGCTCTAACCCCTTGCCATGACAGTGCAAAACTGGAGAGAATGCCTCTCACTCACTGGGAACTTCATTGGCCCAATGTTCGTGTATTGTTTGGTGTTGTTAAAAATGATACTTTCTGTGGCTGAATCAGGTTAGAATTTTTCCTGACTGTCAATAAACGAGTAGATCCAGTTTTGCATTTTGTCCCAACTGCTGAGGAGACTTCAGGCCTCCTGAGCACAAGTACTGAGATGGGGTAAAATGGAGAGACATTGTGCTCTTTCTCCCCAGTGCTCCAAGCTTCCTCCTCTTCACATTGTCTTGCAAGGTGCTGGCAGTTTGGCTGAAGTGAAAAATATAGACAATTTCTATTCTTGTGGGAGAAATGAATTCTCAAAGGTCGTAAAAAGAGTCCTAGTGAGAGTCTTTGGTGGCCTCTGTGCTCTGGTTTCTTGACGGCAGGGGATGGGAATGAGTGTCACCCATCCATGAGTTGAGGCAGTATAAGATGCTCTGGACAGAATAGTTCTGGTCCACTAAAGTTTCTAGTTCTCATGAAACATTAGTGAAAGGTATTGGAGAATAAGAACCAAGTGTGGTGAGTGTCATCTCTCTGAAGCTTCTTCCTGTTTGCGGTCCTGTTGAGGCTGACCAGCGGACATCACATTTTGTCTCATTCCAAAGAGTTTACTAAGTAAAAAGAAAACCAAGTAAAACGACAAGTTATTTATTCTTTAATTAGTGTGGTAGTTTGATTGATGTCCCCCCAAAAGAATTAAGGATTCATTAAAATTATTGTCTCCAGGCTTCTGGCTAGAGGAAGTGCCACTTTGGCCTAGCCTCCTGGGACTGGCCCTTTCTAATTTGGATGTAAAACACTAAGGATAGATATGCAAAAGAAGAGCCGGAACCCTGGTCTGGAGTTCTGCATTTTGTGAATCACATTGTGTTACAGTGTGCTTGCTTGGTGCTGGTGGTGGGCTTCTGCCTCTCTCTCTGCTTGCTTCTGTGAAAGGGGGCCAGCCTTTCCTTAACTTCTTACCCTGGATCTGTTCAATAAATACTTTTCCTCCCAATAATCGTGCATGCTTTGGAGATTCATCCCAGTGGCAGGTGGCTGACTACGACAATTAGCTTCCCTAGAATGACATGCTGTGGGTTATATTGGGCACTCTAGGACATTAGGGAACCTTTGGACATCCAAACCCAATGTGAAAGACTTTATTGCCCTGGGAGAGTGCCCAGGATAGAACTCTTCATGGCAGTCTACTTGGTTCACTTGTGGAGAATGTACCAGCTCACAGACCACAGCAGTGCTTAGGATGCCACTGTTGATTGAAAAAATCCAGTGGACTATTATTTTTAAAAGCACCAATGCAGCTAAGATTTTTTTTTTATCAGAGTGATCCATGTTCTAAGATGGAAGATTCAAAACTGAAAACCTCCCCATTATAATCTTCTTTTGGTTAATTTATTATTTATATTAGCCTTTCAGAAGTGATTAGAGCCTGATCTACAGTCACTTAGATAAAATACAAACATTTTTAGTACATATTCACTCTGCTAGATACAGTGAGGTAAGCCATTGGTATGTGACTGGAGAACCCACATGATGGTATAAGAATGGCCAGACTGTCCCTAATTTAGAGTGAGAGTACTTTTTCAAATTGATCTATTGTCAGTAATTAGAAACACTTCATGAACAAGTTGAGTGTTGGTACCCTCATTTCCCTCCTTCTTACCCCCAATCCACTGAAGGCCCTCCTCAGTGGGATTGCTGGAACTCTCCATGGGGTGGAGGGCTATGAATTGTATAAGCTGTAGTCAGGTTTTTGTTGTTGTTTTTGAGGGGGGCAGTGCCTCTGGATATTCTCCCCCACCATGGCTCTTACAATCTATCCACCCTCTCTTCCACATCAGAGTGAGAGTTCTTGATTGCAGATTCTGGTTATGCTATAGGCCAGGGGGGGGGGGGAAGATCTCTAGAGACAAATGTGTTAAGGAAAATGTGGTGGATGCAGTGGGACTTGGCTGAGATCTTGAACTTGGTGAACCATGGGGCAGAGAAGATGCCAAAGATACTCAAGGCATCACCGCTCCTTGTACTCTGCACCAGGCTCGCCTAGATCCCCTTTACAGCACCTCTGGGCATTGCTTACCTGCTTGGCTCACTTCACCTATGAAAGGCACAGGCTATTCAGCGGCGAGGATCTTGTCTTAAATATCTGGGAGTCCTCCGCTTTTCAAGGTTGAATGAAGGAGCGGATGCTGAGGGTGAGGGGTGCGATGGTCTTCATGAGCAGGAGCACGGTGGAGAGGAGACACTGATGTCCTGCTGGTCACAGCAGAGTTTCTGTTCAGAGTAGCAGAGACAGGCTCAAGGCAGTTGGTGGATATTACTATCAAGCCAATAAGAAGGAATTTTGATGAGCTCTGATGGCAATAGGGCAATATTTAAGGAGGAATGTGACATAAAGGCCATGTTACACAAACTGAGTTACAGAAGGTGGGAAAAATAATCAGTGAAACTACAAAGCTATAGAATTTGACAAGACAAATGCTTCCCAATCAGTTCTGCTTTCTAAAAAAACACATTTTATTTTTATTTATTTTTAAGCAAAGATACAGAGAGAGAGAGAGAGAGAGAGAGAGAGAGACACTATGGGCACACCAGGGCCAAACAAACTCCAGATGCATGTGGCACTTTGTGTATCTGGCTTACGTGGGTACTGGGGAATTGAACTCAGCTCCTTAGGCACTGGAGGCAAGCACCTTAACTGCTGAACCATCTCTCCAGCCCAGTTCTCTTTTTTAACCTAAAATGATGGCTATACATGAATAAGTATCAGTCAACTTAATTTTAGCAGTTTTTACAGATTTCTTTTCCTATAAAAGAAAAAAAAATTCCAAAAGGAGCCCAATGAGGGTGGGAGGAAGCCTAACCCCAAAACATGTGGCTCTGGTTTAAAAATCCCTGTCCCAGTAAGTGGTTACTTCCCACACTGAGATGTTGATCAAAGAGTCCTACAAGGTCCCCAAAACAAGACAGCCTTATGTCTCACTTCACCTATTAAAGGTATAGGATAAAGATAAGACCCTATTGCTGAAGATACCACCAATTGTCACACAACACCCAGAGACCCTGCTGGATCCAGAATGGTAACCAGCTCCCAGATGGTAGTCTGTGTAGTGCTAGAAGGTGTTATATGAGCTTCCAGAGGAAATTGGCCAATGATACTCTGAGAAAGCAGAGGCCATTGATATGCAACACTGACTGATGTTATAAGAATGCTGAGGACACTACTATATGGCAGAGACCAGCAAGGCAAGAAGTGCTCTTCTGTGCATCATCGGCACTTAACCTACATGGTTAATCAACAGCTTGGTGATTGGCTAAGAGATCCGCTCAGTGGCAAGGGACCCTTAACTGGAACTGGGATCCATGACAAACTCTTATGGGGACCAAGAACCCTACTCCAAAGGGAAGCCCCCATTGGAGAACAGTCATGTTACTTTACACCAGTGGTTGCCTCTTGCGTGGCAGGTGAGTTGTGTAGTGCACAGGATGGATCCACTGTTGGGAGGACTAGTGCTGGCTTTTTTTCTCTTCCAGCATTTCCAACGCCATGATGGCTATCTAGCAGGGAGGTGACTTCCAGCTCAGCTCCAGCTTGGTTTCTCAGAGTCCTCCAACTGAAGCAAGGGATGTCTTCATGATTAGTGTCTTGCCATCTAGTTTTGGTGGGCAAAGAAGAGCAACGGCAGTGGCCTGTACAGTTTTGGGGGCTCCAGGAGCTCCCTTGACCAGTAACTCTCTGGGAGTATCCCACTCCTGGGATTTTCCTGTAGCAACCTATGACTTCTTATCAGGTTTTAAAAAATTAGTATGAAAAGTAATGTGTTTCAGGATAGCATTTTCCCAATACTTTGTTCTTCCCACTTCTCCCTTTCTTCCTGATGGTCCCCTCCTCCCCACAATAGCGCCTCTTATGCATTCATGTCACAGGTATTTCATTACTCCCACCTCCAAGGCATTGTATTCATGTCTCAGGTTCCCTTTATCATTTTCTTGTCTATAATTTATATATAATATTTACATATAGGAGTTACACACGAGAGAAAACATGTCGCAGTATTTTTCTGAGTCTAGTTTATTTTGCTTAACGTAATGCAAATGTCATGTTTTATTTACAACTGAATAAAATCCCATTGTGCACATATATGTACTATTTTCTTTTTTACCATTCATCTTGAGAGAGAGTAGGAGGAAGATCCCTCCCACAGGTAGAGAGGACATGGCCTCACACAGAGACCTCATGTCACATTATCAAGGACACTCCCAGGCCGGAGCCTTGCCACTCCTTCCAGCAAAGAAATCTTTAAAAGTCCTGACTTAAACTTGGGGGGCTGCTTTTTTTCCTATCTGGACTGCTGGGCTGGAGACACATGGGACCTGGCTGGTGAGTTGTGCCTCTTCCCCTCTCTGATCTGGTACTGGGATCAAGGGGGGGGGGGAGGGAATTTCCTCTTTAGCATGTGTGCTAATTCCTTTTGTCTCCACTTTTTTGAGTGATTCTGTGCACTTTGATGTTGATTTGTGAACCTCATGGACCATGTGGTGACTGGGAGGCTTTCCTATCCAATTCTCCTTTCCCTTAACTGAATTTGATATAGAATAAACGTATAATAAAAATATGATTCTGTCCCAAGTGTCTAAATTCTTTTGGCATTAGAGAACACAAACTCAGGGGGAAAACAGTGGTATGGCTGTGCCAATTTCCCCGTTACAATCTGTTCGTGGGTGTCTGGGATGCTTCTACTTCTTTGCCAATGTGAATGGAGCAGCAATAAACGTGGAAGTTTCAGGGTTTAGAGTCTTTTGGATAATATACCCAAGAGAGGCATGACTGGGTCATAAGGTAGTTCTATTTTTAGGTTGTTTTTTTTTTTTTTGAGAAATATCGATACTGATTTCTTTTTTCCCCTTTATTATCCATAATTAGATACATTGAATGATCAAATAATGAGTTGGTATCCCCAGGTCCCCAATTTCCCTCTTCCCTGTCCCCAATCAGCTGGGTATCCTCCTCCGTGGGCAGTCTGGATCAGTCCATGGGGTAGGGGGTTTTGGATAGCCTAGAAGTCAGCCCGGTTCCAACCTCCTTTTTATGTTGAGGGGGGCCATGTCTCTGGATATTCTCCCCCCACCATGGCTCTTACAATCTTTCTGCCCCCTCTTCCACTCTCCATATTGATTGCTATAGTGGCTTCCCAAGTTTATATTTCCAGCACCAGTGAATAAGGATTCCTTTTTCCTTACCACTCTTGTCAGAATTTGTTGTCATTTCTTTTCTGGATGATAGCCATTCTGACTGAGATCAGATGGAATCTCAAAGTAGCTCTGATTTGTATTTTTCTGATAACTAAGGATGTTGAGCAATTTAAAAATATTTACTGTCCATTTGTGAATCTTCTTTTGAGAACTGTCTATTTAGTTTATCAGCCTATTTATTAACTGGAAGATTTGTTTCATTGGCATTTAATTTTGGCAGTTCATTATACATTCTAGCTATTAACCTCCTGTCTGATGAATAGTTGGCAATTTTTTCCCTCCCATTCTGTGGGTTTCCTCTTCACTTGGCTAATAGTTTCCTTTGCTCTACAGAAGCCTTTTAATTCCATGAAATCCCATTTGACAATTTTTGGGTGATTTCTTGTGCTCTCAAAGTTTCTTCTAAATGTTTTACGTCTATGTTCTTTTCCCTATATTTTCTCTTAGCAGTTTCAATATCTAAGATGTTATATGAAGGCCTTTGATCCATTTTGAATCTATTTCTTTGACACAGGGTCTTTCCCAGGATAGCTTAGGACATGCTATGTAGCTGAGGATGGCATTGAACTTTGGATCCTTCTGCTTCCACCTTCTGAGTTCTGGAATTTCAGGCATGTGCTACCATGCCTGGTGCTAGAGCATGAACCCAGACTTCGTGTGTGCTGGGACAGCACTGTATCCACTGAGCTACATCCACTCCCAAGCACTGACTCAGATTTCTTCCTACAATAACTGCCCTAGAGTTACAAAAGTGATAATAAAATATAGATACCTCCATAAGAGTCAAGTGGGAAGAGAAAGACATGTCAATAGATGTTAAAATATGACTTGTTTTATCTCCATCAACATTCCAATGACATTTATCATAGAGCTGATAAAAATATCCTAAAATTCATATGGAAGCACAAAAAACCCCCAAAACTAAAGCAATCTCAATCAGAAAGAACAATGCTGACAGGTGTAATAATACCTGTCTTCAGATTGCACTATCGAGTCAGTGACAAAGACAGCTTGTTACTGGCACAGAAACAGACATGTGGATGAACGGAGTAGAATAGGGCATGGTGGCTTGCACAAGGAATCCCAGCACTCAGGAGGTGGAGACAGGAGTATCAAAAATCAAAGGTAATCCTTTGCTATCTAGTGAATTTAAGGCCAGCCTAGGATATGGGATCCTGTCTCAAAAATCTTTATTAAAAAAGTCAATGCGTTACAGTGGACAACGTGTTGTATCAACAGGAGCCAAAGCTTCAGGCTTTAGGCTTCAACAGGTTTAGACAAGCTGTGAGAACTTAGGCAGAATTTAGGCAAATTCCTCAAATTTTCTTAGCTTCTTTTTTCTCTTTTGAAAAGTGAGGATAATAAAACATACCAAGCAGGGTTGAAAAAGACCTAGAAGCAATAAAGTGTGCTGACGTAATGACTAGAGTTGCCATGCAGACCTCTATTTCATCTGTGTCCTCTGGGTCCTGGAAATCCTCTACTTCCGTTTACTACATCAGTCTTGCATGCTCACCTGCCCATAGATTATTTATAATTGATCTATTTACATATAAAATTTGTATGACCAAAGTTGAAAATCTTCTTGTGTTCCCACCTCACTCAACGAAACCACCATCTGCTTGGTTATCCTATTTATATACTTTGAATACAGTGTATACACTTCACTTCTTCCTTCACTTTGTTTTCGTCCTCCAGATTGTCGACTCTGGGATTGATTGATTCTAGGGAGGTTTTTAACAACTCCATTTCATTTTTGGTTTCTGCTATAATTTTGTTTATAGACTCCAATTCTTTGGTGAGATCCAATTTCTAGTCTATTTTTATTTTTGCTAGGGATTCCTGAAAATCATTTTTAAGTTTTCTTAAGTCCTCATCAAATTTAATCAATTGATTGGCTAGCTCCTCGTGTAGTTGGTTTGTCTTCAATTCACTTAATGTGCTTCTGAATTCATTCATATTTCTCTCCATTAAATTCAGTCTGGAGTCTATGCTTGAGTTGGTGAGCTTCATCTCATTCATGTCTTTTTTCATAGTTTCCGTATCAGCCATTAACTGCTTCATGTTTGCATTGCAGTTGTGGTCAGGAGTCATATTCTCTGTTTGGGATTGTATTTTTGTTGTCTCCACTTCCTTGTCACTTTCCTGTTCCATAATGGGACTAGAGGCCCTGAGTTGGGGAGATCTGTCTTTAATTTCTGTGGGTTTTTTTTTTCCATTGGTTTCTGCCCATGTCCAGGTAGGGGAGTGGGACTCAGGCACCCTGGGGAGTGCTATTCAGCCCATTTTACTTCCAGTGGAATGATCAACAGGTTTGATCTTAAACAGAGGTCCTTCCTGTTAGGGTGTTCTGTCCCCAGACAGGCTTAGATTTTTACCCGTCTGAATCCATCTGTATGTGACTAGTCTTAGAGCCACCTCATAGGCCCCTGTCCCCGATTGGTATGCTGCAGGAGAATCAGCCCCAGCACCCCCAACTATAGAGCCCAGTGTCTTCCCACCTGGCAGTGGCACATGATCCCTGGTACTCGCTGAGATGACCTGTGCCTTCCTGGCAGGTACCCGTCTGAACCAGCCTCTGCTGAGGTTCCCAGGTATCTGCCTGAGGTCTGGCCCTGGAACCAAGCTAGGTCAGTTTGCCCAAGGATTTCACCTGCCTGTGTATGTGGGGGGGGTCGTGGAGAGAAGTGCTCCGGAGGATTGGGTGCTGGAGGGAAGGGGCCCCGTGAGGGAAAGGTGCTCAGCTGGTGCTTGGGGTGGGGGAGGAGGGTGGCTCTCCATTCCTCTATGGAGCAGAGAGCCGCTGGGGAACCCTGTCCTGGCTGGTGCCAGAGCTGGGGAGAGGGTGGGCTTGGGTTCAGGGCTGGCTGGGGTCTGGGGTTTGGATCCCAGCTGGAAAATCAAACCTTTATGGAGAGAGTCCTGGTGACACTGTTACTCGTCCACCATCTTGCCTGTTTCTCACTTTGTTTTTTATACCTAATTAACCCCAAGTCCTGTCGATCCATCTTCTCTACTGTGAGGGTTGTACGTGAGAAATGAGAAAGAGTGCTCACCTTTCCAGTTAGGTCGACAGTGGGACCCAAGAGCTTTTCTCTGTGCATGTTTGAGAGTCTGGCCTCTGCCTTTGGTAGGTTTTGATGACATTTGTCTTCTGATTTTGGGTATACCTGCTAGGGCCTGTGCTAGCTCCTCAGGGCCCAGGCAGGTCACTTCCATTGCCTTACCAATGCTGCCAACACTTCTTTCTCTTTTTTCCTGCATGAGCATATGTGTGTAAGCATTCTCATATGTGTGGATACACATGTATGTTCAGGTGTGTGTGCATGTGTGGAAGCAAGAGTTTGATTTTGAATGGTTTCCTCCACCACTCTCTGCCTTATTTATAGACTGGATAGACTTATAACCATCTGATGTTCTTGTGGGTGCTAGCGATCTGAACTCAGGTCCACCTGCATGGGCAGCAAGTGCTTTATGGATTGACCCATCTCTCCAGCGCCACCATCAACATTTCTTAACTTATTTCTCATAATAACTTGTATTCATGGCCCATCACCCTCTGATCTATTCACATTTGTAACACAGAGACAAGAAAACTCCATGATTAAGCATCTTTGGGCTGCTTGCATCTCCACAACCTGGTGTTTCCTTATTGCAGAACTATTGTACATTAGGGTAAACCTTCACTTGTAATCCTTCCTACTTGGTAAACTCCCTGAGGGTGGAGACTCATGCCTGTTCTGACAGCACCGTAAATGAGCTTGCGCATGATGAGTATGCAATAAATATTAGTTGAAAAAAAGAAAGTAAGAAATTAGCAGGACCATTTCCTCATTATGCTTCTGTGTCTTTCTCATCTTCCATCTCTTTTCACTTATTCCTCTTTCTCTCCTCATCATTATGGTTATTGATTGGAATAGTAATTATTATTACCATCAGCAGCAGCACCATCACCACAATTATAATCATCAGTGCTAATTATTATCTAATATTACCTATAAAAATAATCACAAGAAACTGGTAATAACAGTTAACACTTGAGTTGAAAGCCTACAGAAAAGGCTGTGGGAAATTGCTAGCAATTTAGAAGATTTGGGAGGATGGGGAAGGAGGACACCTAGTTCCTTCCTTTTCACCTCAGTTGCTTTTGAAGGCTTTTCTGGGAGGAGAGCAGCAGATCCTCTTCTCAGATTAATTTACCTGACACATCGGTCTGACTTCTATTACGCCAGATGGAGTACTCACAAGGCCCACAATTTGTATGGATTACCTAAACTGACACATTTCTTTGTGTTCTTTGATTCCTATTTTTCTCTTTTTGAGTCTTCTCTTTGCTCACCAGACCTGTTTCTCTCATGCCCGGAAGCCCACCACTTTTTTTAAAATATAGAGTTTAAATGAATTAAACATAGGAAACATGCTAAAATTCACACCCTATTAATCACTTACACCCAATTAGTATAATTTGGGTTCTCTGAATTCCAGGATAGAGGCTTTTCCCATTGATTTTTCCAATGAGCACAGGCTAGCCGACAAGTAGAGATGAGTTTAGAAAGAAGCAAAGTGTGAACACGTGGAGGTATGAGTATATGTTTGTGCGTTTTGGGGAGGGAGAGAGCCAGAGGCTAGTGGCTTATTCCTCCCTCCACCACACTGACTTCTCACTCTTCCATGTTCCTCCATCCCTCTCTCCCAATAAATTGCCCTTTTCTTCCTTAATTCTTCCACCTTCCAAGCCTGGATCTCCTTTATCTTTTACTTTCTTATTCTCCTTCCCCTTCCTTGCCCTGAAGGTTCAATGCACACCTAAAAATATAAAATGCCGGAGTTTTAAGGAACATTAAAGATATGTAATTTTGATTAATTTACACTATAACCAGTTTTGTATGGACTATTTGATGTTCAATGAGCCTTTGAAAAGTCTTAAGGTTTTTCTTTTGAAATGGTAACATATTTTTTGAGTAAAACTAACTCGAATACTTGAAGGCAGAATTTTCTTAAGAACCTTGCTACTTTGCTCACAAAAGGTAGGCATAGTCATCTTTGCAAGTATAGGAGCTACCTGTAAGAAGTGAGCTCTGAGAATTGTGAATTGAAATAGAACACTCTACCTGTTCACCTTGACCTTGACCAGCAGTTTGAGTACAGAGTAAGCTCACCAGTGTCCAGGTTGGGGCTGGAAAAGGTGGGGTTTATGGAAAAGAATCATAGGCATGGTTGCTAAATGGATAAAGGCTTATAGCACTGTCCAAGGGTGGGGAGGGATTTGTTGACCACAGGTGCAGAGATCAAGGCCAGCGCACCCATGAAGCAGGCTGTGGGTGGTAAGCTTCCGCTAAGGGTCAGGCGAGTCTCTCTGCTGGCATACTGAAGCTGCTGCAGCCCCATTATGATGGGAGACTCATATCTCCTGTGCCCTCTGTCTCTGAGCTGGAGCCTCCTGAAAGGCCATGTCTATGAAGGCAGGACTCGAATGCTGGTGAAAGCCTCAGCCTTATGTATGGTGGACTTACTTTCTGTGGTAGATGCTTATATATCCCACAGAACTGACATGTCTTGGGAGGTGGATCATCCAATTGTCCTGTCTCATTTAGCTTTTGAGCATTTGTGTGGTCTAATATTTTCTGAGAACAGGAGTGAAGTCAATGACAGGAAGCGTTTCTTTTTAACTCAATTTTGGGCGGGAGATTATGATAGAATTCATAACATCTGAATGAGAAGCACCCAAGCATGTCTCCTAAATGTTAGTCAAGATGGTCTGGCCTGCACGTTCAGTCATGGTTTCCTTGTATAGCACCGATTAAGATGGAAGGTGAAGGGAAGAGATATTTTTTTTTTTGTATTCCTTCCTAATTGTGTGACTTTGGGCATTTATTTTACTATGTTACTAGCTTGTTTACCTTTACAATAGAACATCATAGTATAAAATTAATGTGAGCTATTCTATTCATTGGCCTTATAAGTGGTAGGTATAGTCCTGTGTCCAGGTTGGCCTTAATCTGGAAGTTTCTGTGGAGTATGTGGAGTAAATGGAGAAGTTATTGGGAAAGTAATGTGTCTATGTCTGGGTGATAAATGAGCTAGATTAATATCTAATCTGTGTTAGACTTAGTCTGACCCCCCATTTCCTCCTCCTTCTGACCCTTTCTGTAAGACTGTCATACAGGAGCTAGAAAGCCCCCACCTACAGTTCTTAGGCTCTCTGCTGCCTGAGACCAATTTGGGTCTCTGGAAATCAGAAGTGAGATGTTCACTATGCTGTCTGTGCAGTGGTGGGAACAGAGCATTTCTCCGTTCTGGATCCTGGCAGCCTCTTTCAGTGGGCATTGATGGACGTTGTCCCTAGATTTTTCACCTTTCTGAAGGGGCTGATTTTCTGAATGGCTAACTTCTCAGGGGAGTTCTGGAATTCCTTCCTGGTGACTCATTTCTCTTTTCAAAATTATTAGCACCCAGTTTCCTGGTTTCCTATCACATTCCTTTCTGTTGTGTTGCTCTTGTTGTCTGCCTTCTCCAACTAAACTTAGATTTGCCAGTTTCATGAATTATTTCAAGTCTAAAGAAGGCTAAGGGGAGAAGCAATCTTATCTGACTTTCCAAGGTTAACAGAGCACAGCTAACTAATTGTCAGATCTCAGTTAATTCTCTACTTGGAAGTACTTACCTCAGATTCTTTATTTGTCAGGTTGGGCTATAAGGAGTGTCTCAGCCTTTGTAAAGCGCATTTAGGGATTTTACTGCATCTTGCACAATATATTTGACTATCATTGGGGACTCTGGCTATCAATGGAGGTAGTCTTTGATTATGTGATGGCTTCTGGGTATTATGTAATGAGTCACTCCAACATTGGGGAGAATAAGATCCAACATTGATGATATCAAACTTTGTATCCTGGGCTAGAGAGATGGCTCAGTGGTAGATGAGCACTTGCCTGAAAAACCTAATGGCCCAAGAATATATGGGTACACCAGGGACTCCTGCTACTGGAAACAAAGTCTAGACACATGTGCCACTTAGTGCATCTGGTTTTACTTTGGTACTGGGGAATTGATTCCCAGGCTTTGCACAGGAGCACCTTCAACTGCTGAGCCATCTTTCCAGCTCTAGTTTTCATTTTTGTTTATTTTATTTTATTTTTTTGAGGTAGGGTCTCACTCTAGCCCAGGCTAACAAGGAATTCAGTATGTAGTCTCAGACTGACTACACACTTACAGTGATTCTCCTACTTTGTGTACCACCACACCTGGCTAAAAAATTATTTATTTATTTGCAAGGAGAGAGAGAGAGAGAGAGAGAGAGAGAGAGAGAGAGAGAGAGAGAGAGAGAGAGAGAGAGAGAGAGAGAGCTAGAGAAGCGAGGCAGACAGAGAGAATGGGTGAGCCAGGGTCTTCAGCTGCCATCAAGGAACTCCAGACATATGTGCATAAGGCTTCGCTTAGGTACTGGGGAATCAATCATTAGGCTTTTTAGGCAAGCACCTAAACTGCTGAGCCGTATCTCAGGCTCCTTTCCTATATTGTGTCCTATAGAGGAAAGCAGGAAGCAGTCACTAGACTCTAGAAACAAAGTAAGACAACTTCTCCAGCGAGAATAGCAATCATTAAAAAAATCTAACAATAACTGAATGACTTAAGCATGAGGCTAAACCAAAATGGGTTCAAAATCATAAAATCCTCACGAACACACTGTAAACTATTGAGCAAGCAGCGGGCTTTGTCTGGCAAGAGGGACCATGAAGAGTAGGGGAGAGAGTCTAAGCCGGTAAAAAAATCAATCAGTCTGGCAACTCCTGGTCCCAGTCACAGGCTCCATCCCTCACTGAGCTGCTGACCAGAGTGAAGCATGAGTTCCCAAAAACAAGACAGGATTCTGTTAAAGCTCTTGAACTCCCACCCCAGGCCTGAGGTAAGATCCTGTTGCTGAAGAAACCACAGAAAGTCATCTATCAGCACCAAGAGACCCTGTGAGGTCCAGAATGGTATCCAGCCCCCAGATGGTAGTCAGTGTAGTGCTGGAAGGCACTGCATAAGCTAACAGGGGAAGCTGGTCAATGACAGCTGGAGTAAACAGAGACCACTGGCATGAAACACAGTCTGCTGCCATGAGTAGGGTGACCACACTTCCTACTGGGAGAGAACAGCGAACTTGGAACAGATCATACTCAGTTAACTCACATAGGAACAGAGAGAGAAATGCCACATATTCTCCTTTATCTTTGGTTCCTAACCAGAATTAGCTTGAACTGAAAGCAAACATGACAAGCAACTTGAGAGACAGATAATAGGAATGGAAGTGCTTGGGGGGGTGGGTTGGATGGGAGGATGGGGTGATATCTACACAAAACAAAATCCAAAATGAATTGGTACCATAGGACCCTTAGTCTCGGACAGCAGGCTAAAAGATCTAACCCTCCAAAGGAATACGAGAGTATCCTCTGGTAAGATGGGCTCTGAAGAGGGTGGGGTGAACCTAACCGTAAAACATTTGGCTCTGGCTTGTAACTCCCAGTACCAGAAATCGGTTACTACCCACATTGAGCTGTTAACCAGAGAGACCTACAACATCCTCAGAACAGAATAGGCTTCTGTCAAAGCACTTGACTACCCACCTGAGGTAAAAGATAAGACACTATTGATGAAGACACCACAGTCTGTGAACTCACAATATTGATAGATCCAGCTGGAATCTGAAAGGAAGCCAGCTCCCAGATGGTTAGCCTGTACAGTACTGGAAAGCAGTACATGAGCTGCCAGGGGAAATAGGCCACCAGTGATGCAAGAAAGCAGGGGGCACTGCTGTACAACAGCAACCAGTATGACAAGATGTACACACATGTGCAATAGTGGCACTCAACCTTGGGTGGGTAATCAAGGGCTCTCTGATTGGCTAAGATATCAACTCAGTGATAAGGAACCCATAGCTGGAACTGGGATCCAAGTCAAATTCCTATGGAGATCAAGAATCTGGACTCCAAGGGCTTCCACTAACCATGGGCTGAAAGAGAGGCTACCCCCATTACAATCTTGCCAAGTCAATAATCCCTGTCTATTTGACCTATGCTGATTTTACTCTCTGCTGGAAAAATCTGTTTTTTCTTATCTTTCAGAAGGCAGTGAGAATTATGGACAACATGATTCTACCAAGAAGACCAGAGATGATAGCTGACTCCCTGGTAGGAGATGAACCAGCCCAACATATCAGCTAAGGCCCAGGTGAAACCACAGAGGAAGTAGAGAGATGAGCAATAGTTCTGCTTCCACAGTAAGACTGAGAATTCAAGCCAGGG
>PVHP010035526.1:0-18443 GCA_004024765.1 Zapus hudsonius
GAGATTATTTTTTCTATGTCTGTAAAGAATGAAGCTGGGATTTTTATTGGTATTGCATTGAATCTGTATATTGCTTTTGGAAGAATTGCCATTTTCACAATATTAATCCTACCTATCCAAGACCATGGCTAATCCTTCCATCTTCTCACATTATCCTCAGTTTCCTTCTGGAGTGCTTTAATATTTTCATTATACAAGTCTTTCACATCCTTGGTTAGTGTTATTCAAGGCTATTGAAAAACGGGACAGTCTCACTGATTTCTTTTTCTGTATGCATGTCATTTGCATACAGGAATGCTACTGATTTTTGTGTGCTAATTTTGTATCCTGACACTTTGCTGAAGGAATTTATCACTGTTGGGACTTCTGTGGTATTATCCTTCAGGTCTGTTATGTATAGGATCATGTCATCTGCAAAAAGGGATAGTTTCACTTCTTCTTTTCCAATTTGTATCCCTTTTATGTCTTTTTCCTGTCTTATTGCTTGGGCTAGAATTTCAAGCACTATGTTGAAGAACAGTGTTGAGAGTAGACCCCTGTCTTCTTCCTGAATTTAGTGGTAACTCTGAGTCTTTTCCCAATGAGTATGATTTGGGCTCTTGGATGTTGAGGTATAAGCCCACTATGCCAAATCTCCCAGCATTTTGATCATGATGTAATTGAATTTTGTTGAAGGCCTTCTCTGAATCAATTGAAATGACCATGTGATTCTTGTGGTTAAGTTTATTATTGTGGTGGATTATGATAATCGATTTCTGTATGTTGAGCTATCCCTGCATCCCTGGAATGAAGCCTACCTGATCGAGGTGGATAATACTTTTGATGCATTGTTGAATTCAGTTTGTGAGGATTTTGTTGAGAATTTTTGCATCTAAGTTCATCAGGTATATAGGTCTATAGTTTTCCTTTTTTGTATCTCTGTCTGGTTTTGATAGAAGGAGTTTGGAAGCATTTCTGTTCTCTGATTACAGAAAAAATATTCAGAAAAAGTGGTTTCAGTTCTGTGATGAAGGTTTGGTAGAATTTGGCTGAGCATCCAACAGGTCCTGGACTTTTCCTTTTGGGGATTTTTTGTTTTTTATTACATTTTCAATCTTGATGAATGTGATAGGTATATTAAGGAGCTTTATCTGCTCTGGGTTTAGTTTTGGTAGGTGATATGTGTCCAGGAATTCATCCATTTCTTCCAGGTTCTCCAATTTTTTGGAGTTAAGGTTTTGGAAATATCATCTGATGATTCATTCTTCCAATTTCATTGGTGTCTGTTGTGACCATTCCTTTTTTCAGTTCTGATTTTGTTGATTTGGGACTTCTCTTTTTTGTTTGATTAGATCGGCCAGGGGATTGTCAATCTTGTTTATTATTTTTTTCAAAGAAGCAGCACTTGTTTCATCTGTTTTTAAAAATTGTTTTCTTAGTGTCCATTTCATTGATCTCAGCTCTGATCTTAATTATTTATTTTCATCTTGAGCTCCTAGGGTTGGATTGTTCTAGTTTTTCCAATGTCTTTAGGCAGGTGGTTAGGATATTAATTTGAGATCTCTCTGTCTTTGATATGAAGGCATTTAGTATTATGAATTTTCCCCTTAAGGCTGCTTTCATTGTGTCCCATAAGTTTTAGTATGTTGTATTTTTGTTATCATTTAGTTCAAGAAATTTTGCTGTTGTAGTCAGCCACACACCGCTGGGATGAATCTCCAAAGCACGCACGATTATGGGGAGGAAAAGTATTTATTGAGGTATGAGACCCAGGGGAAGTTAAGGAAAAAAGGCTGGCCCCTTTTCACAGATCCAAGCAGAGACAGAGACAAAAGCCCAGCACCAGCACCAAGCAAGCACATTGTAACACACTGTGATTCACAAAATGCAGATCTCCAGACCAGGGTTCTGGCTCTTCTTTTGCATATCTATCCTTACTATTTTACATCCAAATTAGAAAAGGGTCAGTCCCCAGGAGGCTAGACCAAAGTGGAACTTCCTCCAGCCAGAAGCCTGGAGACAATTAATAATTTTAATAAATCCTTAATTCTTTTGGGGGACATTATTCAAACTACCACATTTGCAATTTCATTTTTGATTTCTTGAACAATCATTCACTGTTTAATAACATATTGTTCAGTCTCCAATAGTTGGTGTATTTTCTCTTGTTTTTCCCATTGTTAATTTCCATCTTTAACATGCTGTAGTCCAATAGAATACAGGAGGCCACACCAATTTTCTTGAATTTATAGAGGCATGTTTTATGTCCTAATATGTGATCTGGTTTGGAGAAGGTTTCATGGGCTACTGAGAAGAATGTATATTCAGTAGACTTGGAATGGAATGTTCTGTAGATGTCTGTTATTTCTAGTTGATCTATAGTGTTGTTAAGATCTGCTATTTCCCCGCTGACCTTCTGTTTGGATGATCTGTCTAGAAGTGATAGTGGTTTATTAAAGTCTCCTACTATGATGGAATTAGAGTTTGTTTCGGTTTTGCTTTTGAGTAAGTTTTGCTTTATGAAATGTGGTGCACCTGTATTTGATGCATACATATTTATGATAATGATATCCTCTTGTTGGATTGTTCCCTTGATGAGTAAGAAGTATCCTTCATTGTCCTTCTTAATTACTTTTTGTTTAAAGTCTGCTTTGTCAGTTATTAATATAGCCATACCCATTTTTTTAATTTGTGTTTGCTTGAAAGACCATTTTCCATCCTTTCACCCTGAGGAGGTTTCTGTCTTTAGAGGTGAGGCTGAACTGATGATTTAACCAGTTGTGAATTAAAAATCAAAATTATTCAACATATACAGATTTTTTCTTATAATTATTCTGAGTGATATATTTGAATAACTATTTACATATCATTCATATTGTATCAGGCAGTACGGAAAACCTTGTTATGGCTTAAGGAATATTGAAAGGTACATATGGATTATGTGCACATTCTATATATTTTATGGGTTTGTTTTGAAACAGAGTTTCTTGTAGCCCAGGCTGGCCTGGAACTTGCTATGTTGCAGAGGTGGTCTTGAACTCCCAATCTTCCTGCCTTTAACTGCCAAGTGCAGGTATGTACCATTATGCTTGGCACAAATTCTATATTTTATATCATAGACTTAATTGTCCATAGATATGGGTGTCTATAAGGGTCCTGAAACCAATTCTTAGAAACTGAGGGAGGATTGTGTATACTCTTAACCTTTCCCAGTAGCTACCAGGCAATTTTCATTTCTACATTTTTTGCCCTTTGGTCAAGACACAGTGGCCACAAGAGATTCTGAAATAAAAGTGAATTAGGTGGTTATGGGAAATAAATTATATCATCAGTTATAATAACATCATTTGTGCCAAAGAAGACAAATATTTATCAGTTTCAGCTATCTCATAATCACCCATAAAAGCCAGAGATGAGACTTAGATGAGACTGCGTGAAAGTAATACAACTGAAAGTATAATGAATTATTCAAAGTTATTTATAAATTTTATTTCTACTAAATTACTTTTAGTAATTGAATGCCATGTTAATTTACCTGTTTTGGAAAATTACTAGTGAGATTGAAAATTGAATCTTACTGAGATTATAGATGTGAGATTTTAAAGACCAGGCCTTATTTCACCTGTTTCCTAAAGTAAATCTTCAAGAAAGTATGATGTTGTTTGCTTAATAACTATATCTTACTTATCCTTTAAATCCCATTATAGCAATCATGGTGAAGGCAGAGGTGTTGTTTTGGGTTCAAATTTAGGTTTTAGTGAGAAGGTAGTAACCTGAGCTTTGGAGCACTTTTCTTTGTGGTTACATTTTTCAATTCATATGGTTAAATTTTCCTCAAAAACACCTAAAGTGTTTTCTTTCCATTTTATATTGCTTTTTACAGAGTCAGTACATATAATTTTTCCAGTAACCATGTATATTCTTGCCTACATTATTCAATAACTAGAGACTTCTGCATTAATTTCTCACATTTATTATGGAAAGCATCCTTTGTAAACTGGTATCCCATTATAGAAATAAATTAGTTATTGATGAATAGAACCTTCATAACCAGAATGCTGTGGAAACACATCATAAATTTTTCTCCTTAGCACATTTAAAAAGCATTAAAATAAATGACAAAGAACTTACTAAATGTTTATGACTTTGGTTTATGGATGTGGGCTAATGGGATGAAAGGCTAATCCATCAGTTGCTCTTTCTGCATTTAATTAGCCTGGATCCTTTCCTACCATCCTAGAAATAACACATCTCTTTTCTCTTTTCCCTAGAACAAGGTGAAAGGAACAGTTCCAGAAAATAGTTTCCATACATGTAGGATCAATGAAAATTCAGAGAAAAATAAGCTTGCTGTAGAAATCAGTCAAGAAGCTCCTGCTTCTGCCAGCAGCTCTTGAATCTCTTATAGGCCATGTTGGTTTTGGGTCATGCTTTCTTCCTTCTGTCATTACTACCCTGCTGTCTTTGTGACATTGCATTGCTGATACCCTGAGATCGGCTGTTTGAAAATTTAGGATGTTTAGGCACACAAACTCACTGGTTCATTAACAATTGTATTATTTCTAATTGTATTATTTCTAATTGTATTATTTCTAAGATACCCAGTTTTATGATTTTTTAAAAAATATGTATGTATTTATTTGGGAGAGAGGGGGGGGGACAGGGGTACAACAGGTCCTCTTGCCACTGCAAACAACTCCAGACACTTGTGCCTCGCGAGGTCCAACTGGCTCAATCCACCAGTATTGGGGATTTGAACCTGTGCCATCAGGCTTTGCAAGCAAGTGCCTTTAACTGTTGAGACACCTTTCCAGCCAAGTTTTATGCTTTTTAAAAAAATTGATTATTTATTTGAAAGCAGAGAGAGATAGAAGAGAGACAGAGAAAATGGGAGCACCAGAGCCTCCAGCCATTGCAAACAAACTCCAGATGCATATGCCACTTTGTGCATCTGGCCTTACATGATTACTACTGATCCATTTCTCCAGCCCCTTTTGCTTTTTTAAATTATCTACACTCATTATGAGTTTCCCTTGGTTATAGTTTATATAGAATACTGGTGCCTTTTTAGCAGAAGAAACTCCATCATTGTGGTGTGTGATAGCTAAGAAATATTCATTATCTGTTGTGTAATGTTATGTGATTAAAAAGTGACTTCCAGGAAGGAGGGAGATGGTTCAGTGGGCCAAGTGCCACACAGGCATGAGGACCTGATTTTGGATTCCTAGCACACATATAAAAGCTAGGCATGATGGTGCACATCTGTAATCCAAGTGCTGAGGCAGCAGGGCAGGAGGATCACAGGGCTTGGTGGCTAGTTTGCCAAGTCAAATAGGTGAGCTCCAGGTTCAGTGAGATACCCTGTCTCAAAACAGAGAATGATTGAGGTAGGCACCAGACATCAACCTCTGGTCTCTTACACTTACACACACACATGCATGTGCATCCATACACACTGTAGATAAATAAATCTAAATACTGTGTGAGATATCTCAGCACTATGCAGAGACATGAAGATCCCTGAGACTCATTGACCCTCCAATCTAGCCTAATTAGTGAGCCGTAGGGTCAATGAGAGACCCTGTCTCACAGGATATGGTGGACAGCACACTGAAGAATGACTGCTGAGTTGTCCTCTGGCCTCCACGTGCTTGGAGACACATGTGCATATAAACCCGTATATCATCTGCACCTCCACACATAAGGTCATACAAATATATGCACACATACCACACAGTGCACCCTCAATTTCTTTAGAATTGAAGTTTCTTTGAAGATATTTGTAGACTTTTTTCCTAAAAACAACTATATTCTTTATTAAAAATTGTGAAGGTATTTTGTTTAGAGAAGCTTTTCTTTTCAGACGGTGGTAACCACTGGGGAGAGAGAAAACTCATCAAAGTGCAGAGAGGAAGTGACAGAGGAGAGTTCAGCACCGAGACATCTTTATCACGGCTCAGGGACCACTGTGGAAGAGGTGGCAGAAAGAATGTTAGAGCCAAAGGAAGGGGAGGAGTGCTTTGCAACAGTGTCTTCCAGACACAAAGTGGCTGTGGTATTCATGCCCTCACAGGGGCTGATGCTGCCTAAACAAGACCTGCATAATAGTAAAAGGTGAAAGATTTATATGATCTGAAAAGAAACCGAGTATAAGACCTGCATAATAGGAGGGAAAAAATGACATCAAAAGAGAAGAGAGACTAGTTGGGAAGAAGGGATTCAGTGGACGGGGGATTCAGGAGGAAGAAAAGGGATTATGGTATTATGTCTATATGTATGGTGGTTGTAAGTAAAAAGGTTTTATTTTTTAAGAAAAAATCTATTGCACCTTTTGGAATGCACCAAATGGATTGATTCCTTATTTATTTTTAAGCAGAGAGAGACAGAGAGAATGGGCATGCCAGGGCCTCCAGCCACTGCAAAGGAACTCCAGACACATGTGCCACTTTGTGCATCTGGCTTGACATGGGTACTGGGGAATTGAACTCATGTCCTTAGCTTTTGGAGGCTAATTAGTGCCTAAACCACTGAACTATCTCCCCTGCCCGATTCCAAATTTTTAAAAAAAATTCTCAAAAATTGATGAGGTCAAAGGAAAAAGAAAAGTGAAGATTGGTACAGCATAGCTACACTCTACCCAGGATGCAGAGAACTGCTTGGCACTTTGCTCAGTGTATGCTCGCAGATCACTGAGGTTGGCAAGGGCTTCCAAAAACCAGTCTGAGTGACACTTCTCTGGTTTGGAGCAACAACGCTGTGGCCTAGATAGCAAGAGTGAGCAAATGCAGGGTGCGGAGGGGCGTTCTTCTTCACTTCCCTGAGCTCTCACAGGCTTGCATCGGCCAGCCCACTTTCTCTCTTAATTTCTATGGGTGGTGGTAAGGCAGCCTGTGTTTTTGTCACTGTGTTGTCCCTGTGGCTCCACTCTCCTCCAATGAACCTTGTCTTCAAACCTACTAAGGCAAGAAGCCTGCCCCCAGGCAAGCAAAAAGATTAGGGTCATAATTTCTGTGCTTCAGATTAGAAGGGTCTCTTCAGCCAAGAGTCAAGAAATCTCATTGCTGCTAAGCAGGGACAGTATATATCCAAGCCCCCCTCCCCCTGAAGTCTCCCTCAACATAGGAAAAGGTCAGCCTAAATCATAACAAATGCTCGCCACACTGTATCATGTCCATTCTAGTTGGATGGCAAATCTTCATAAAGATAAGCAGTCACACATATCATAATTCTACTCCAGTGATTCTGGACTTCATTAGTAAAGTTTCACACAGCTGTTCTTCCATACGGTTTGAGCATTGCCAGCCCCATGATGTGTAAAGGCCTCTCAGGACACAGAGCCTGAATGAGATGGGGTGGGAGCGAAGCTCCAGATAGATGGTTCTGAATTTTGTTGATAAGCTCAAAAACCTTTGAAAAGAAAGAACATTCTGATTTACCACTGATCTGTATCTAATGGAAGATGGGACACTAACAATGCATTTTAGAACACTGTAAGTAGGAAATATCCGATGTGTTGCAGCATGTCACATTTAATTTCCTTTGTCTATCAGTGTGGGGCTTTGCCTCTGGACACAAACACCTGCAGTCTCAATTCTGATTCTTCAGCCAGCTGTCAGTGGAACTATTCAGCTGGAAAGACAGAAAATGAGTGAAGTCAGTTGCTTCAAAGAACTCATAGACAAGACAGAGGCAGAAAGATCTATGAAAAAGTAATCAAAATATAAGTTGAGGGCTGGGGAGATATCTCAGTGGATAGAACACTTGCTTAATGCTTAAGCCTGAGTGCCAGAGTTTGGATCCCCAGACCCCATGTGTAAGCCATGCTGGGCTTCTGTAATACCTGCATCCCAATGACGAGATTAGGAGGTAGAAATAAGAATTCTCCAGAAGCATGCAGACCAGCTAGCCTGTCAAATGCAGCAATGAACAGCAAGAAGATAGAGAAAGGGGCTGGAGAGATGGCTCAGTAGTTAGGGCAATGGCTTGCAAAGCCTGACAGCCATGACATCCAGGGTTGATTCCCCAGTTCCCTCATAAAGGCAGATGCACAAAGTGGTGCATGTGTCTGGAGTTCCCCTGCAGTGACAAGAGATGCTAGTTCATTCTCATTCTCTCTCTCTCTCTCTCTCTCTCTCTCTCTCTCTCTCTCTCTCTCTCCCCCTCTCTCTCTCCCCTCAGTTTATAACCCAGGCTTGACCCCAGGATGCCAGGCTTTGCAAGCAAGCACCTTCATCCAACAAGCCATCTCCCCACCTCCCTATTTTTAGTTGTTTTTGTTCATTCTCACCTCCCCTCCACATTTCAAATGCACCTCTCTCTCCTCAATTCCACCTGCATCCTCCCCCCTTCTGTTTACGTGTCACATCTTCTGTCAAGAGAAAACAGTGAAGCCAGGCATGGTGACACACTCCTTTAATCCCAGCACTTGGGAGACAGAGGTAGGAGGATCACTGTGAGTTCGTGGGCAGCTTGGGAGACTACATAGTGAGTTCCAGGTCAGTCTGGGATAGAGCGAGACCCTACCTCAAAAAAACCAAAAGAAAAAGAAAAGAATGGAGAAATGTAGTGGGTGGATTATAAAAGGCCCCATCATAGGCTCTTGTGTTGGAACACTTGGTCCCTAGCACAAATGTTTCAGAAGGTCATGGAACCCTTGGAAGAAGAGCCTTGAGAATAAACAATAAATTATAAATATTTTTTAATTTTTTAAAAAAGAATGAGAGACCCTGCATCAATGATGTGGAAGGCAAAAACTGACCCGGAAAATTGTCCGTTCCCTCCACATGTGCTGTGATATGTGTTGAGGTCAGCATTCTAGTTGCTTCGCAGAAAGAACCCAAGCAAAAGCGGTTTGTGGAGGAATGGGTTTATTTGGCTTACGAACTCGAGGGGAGACTCCATCCTGGCAGGGAAAATGATGGTATGAGCAGAGGGGTGGACATCACCTCTGCCACAGCACTGCAAACAGTGGCAGGAAGGTGTGCCAAACACTGGCAAGGGGAAGCTGGCTTATAACCCCAACAGCCTGCCCCCAACAACACAGCTCTAGCGAGGTTGTAAAACCCAAACTGCCATCAGCTGGGGATCAATCACTGAGAGCACATTCATTTGTTTGTGGGGGACACCTGGATCAAACCCTGACAGCATGCATACATATACATTTACACACACATACATACATGCCAACAATTAATAAAACACAGAATGCCAAGCACTATAACCAAATATCCCAGAGGGCAATGGTAACACAGGGGAAGGAGCCACTACGTTTCTAGAGAATTCAGAAGGAAGTAGCTAATCCCTGAGCAGCTGCTTCTAGGTGGAAAAGGAGAGGATATCCATTGCTGACAGAGGAAAGTCTGTGTGCACAGGACCAAGGTCTGGGTATGAGAGAGGGTTTCAATATGGTGTGAGCTTCAGGCATAAGTGGGGATGTGGGAGGAGAAGTGACTTGAAAGCACAGAATGGCTCAGCGAAGGCCAAAGGAAAAGTATAGTCTAGACAGCAGATTCCCTCTCGTCTCTGGCAGCCAAGTGGGAAGCAAGACAAAGTCTCCTTCTCCTGCTGCGATCCTGTCTTCACCACCAGCAGGACAGCCTCCAAAGGCCTCACAGAAGGTCTTTTGCTTTGAGCTCTGATTGCGACCATGTGCTTTCTATAGAGGAAGCCCTGGTGTTAGGGTTTGAATGTGAAATATCCCCCACAGGCTCATGTGTTTGGTCCTCAACTGGCCCACTGTCATTCAACCAGAGCAACTGTGGCTTAGCTGGCAGAGCTGGGTCATTGAGGGTGGGCCTCGTAGCTGATAGCTACTTCTGCTTTGTGATCTGCTGAGCTGTGAGGGAACCTCAGGCTGCACACTCCCCACTGTGTATGGAACTGCCCAGACTTCTTGGCTTGGTGAACTTCATTCTCTGCAACTATGAGCCAAAATAAACTTTTCTTCCTGAAGTGGCTTCTGTTAGAATTTTGATCACAGAAATGAGAAAAGTTATTAATACACATTGTCTTTGACCTTCCATCATTGCTCACTGCTGGGATGAAATACCTGACCCGGAACACCACAAGGAGATGTGTTGAATTTGGCTCGCAGTTCCAGAGAGCAGAGTCCATCAAGCCAGGAAAGGCATGGAGAGCAGGTACAAGGAGGGCACAGGGAGCAAGAACAACAGGTGAGGCTGGACTGTAAACCTCAGGGCCTACTCCCCAAGACACACTTCCTTCAGCAAGGCTCTTCCTCCTAAGGGTTCCGTGACCTCTGAAACAACACTGCTTTGCTGGGGGCCAAGTGTTCAAACATAAGAGCCTACGGTGGGGCATTTTATAATCCACCCACTACACTTCTCAACTGTTTTTTTTTTTTCAATTTTCTTTTGGCTTTCTGAGGTAGGGTCTCACTCTAACCCAGGCTTACCTAGTATTCACTATGTAGTCTGAGGCTGGTCTCAAACTCACAGTAATCTTCCTACCTCTGCCTCCCAAGTGCTGGAATTAAAGGCGTGCTCAGCCACTCCTGGCTTCACTGTTTCCTTTTGACAGAAGTTAAGATGTGACATGTCAACAGAAGTGGAAAAGCTACGGATGGAATTGAGGGAAGAGAGGAGTACTTGGGATGTGGGGGGACAAGAATTAACAAAAACAAATCAAATTTGAAAATACCAGAAAGGATGATACTTAAATCTCTATATGCCAACCAAAATAAATAATTAATAAGGGGCTGGCGAGCTGGCCCAGTGGTCAGAGGCTGTTGCTTGTGAAGCCTGGTGGCCTAGGTT
Source organism: Zapus hudsonius (assembly GCA_004024765.1). Classification (NCBI taxonomy): domain Eukaryota; kingdom Metazoa; phylum Chordata; class Mammalia; order Rodentia; family Dipodidae; genus Zapus; species Zapus hudsonius. The sequence goes on from PVHP010035526.1 coordinate 10,755, forward strand.
CAAATATCCAGTATCCAGGTCAAGTGAGATGCACATAGTCACACATGCATCTGGAGTTCCTTTGCAGTGGCAAGAGGCCCTGGTGTGCCCATTCCTTCTCTAATTCTCCTTCTCTCTGCTTGAAAATGAATAAAAAATAAACCAACCAAGAAGAAAGAAATGAGAGTTAAAAGAACATAGATCTAGGCTCTTTGGATGATTCCAGTTACTGAAAGAAAGCCATGAAGGAGACTACTTAGGCTTCTCTTCATTTCATATTTCAGCACTATTACTTTGTGATTTTCAAAATCCAGGCTGCATACTTTTTTATTTCTCAGAACTAGAGATTTGTTTTATAACTGTAAGAAATAAGAATAGGATGGTCCATTTTCTATATGCATACACATACACATGTATTTAAGTATGTATATACCTCACATAAGACTTGAGTTTACAGGCTTAACAAACTAGAGGTACCAAACACCTGCCACTTAGATTTCTTTGTGCAGAATATAAATGTAGAGCCTGTGAAGTAACTCAGTACATGCCTGGATCTATAGATATCAAAGTCCCAAGATATAGATCAAAATTCATGTCTTTAGAAAGCAGCAACAGAACCAAGGTCAGATAAACAAAGACAAGAAAGAAGCTAAAAGAAATTCAGGGTGGAGCTTAAATTAGAACATCAGGAAAATTGTACCTCCCCACTGTGAGAAATAGGAGACATTCTGTCTTTTCTATCAAAGGGTGTGAGAAGGAAGGGAAACATCTCCAGAAAACATCATTTTAGTGGAAAAGTGAGAAGTCGAGGCCAAGCACTGACTAAACAGAATAAAGACTGGGATTCTACATTAGGATGAAAACCCAGTGGACTGGCCCTGTGTGTGCTTGCTTCCCTGAACTCCTCAGGAGCATGCATCCTTCTGCAGAAGTAAAACATTACCTTGCAGATATACCTTGGCATGTGTGGTCATTCTCGGACCCCAAACTTACTTCCAGTATAACTCCCACAATAAAGGCAGAGAGAGAAGAGCACTAGGAAGTAAGTTTTCTTATTTTATTTTATTTTATTTTTTTTATTTTTAATTTTGATTGCTTCAACCTTGGGCATTGTCAGGTCCACTGTTTGTTCCGGTTCCATCAAATCCAAAGCTAAGGCCTCCAAGTTCCTGAAGTGCTGCTGCAGCACTGGGTTCTCAAAGCTGTTGCTCCTGTACGTGAAGCGAAGCTTCTGAACAATAGCCTTCATCTTGTCGATCTGCTCTGGGTTGGCCATGACCTTTTCAGTGAAGGGCACCTTCCGTTTATCATCAGCATAAGGCAGGTAGACAAGTTGGAAACCTGGAGGGGTCACTTGAACTTTCTGGCCATCCAGCTCCTCTTCCTGCGGTACCAGAGCCACAAAGTAAGGAGGGGTGTTCTTGGGGGGGGGTGTATCTGCACACTGCTATGACCTCCTTCTCCAGACACTTGGTGAGAAGAGCACTGAACAAGGTTGAGCTCCCGCTCACCAGGGACTCCTCAGGGTACACGAACAGAGAGGGCCACAGGTACTGGTGCTTCTTCAGCATCGTCAAGGGCTTGAAGCCCATGAGAATCAAACCCGGCTCATCAAACCGCTTCAGCACTTCTGTCTCCTCTTTCTCCAGGACAATGTGATGACTCCCATAGACCTGAGACCTCTTGGTGTCACTGGGCAGGAGCAGACTGCCTGTGTTTACGTTAAATGTCCTGGTTTTCATTGGTTCATTTGTTTCCCGATAGAGTCTTACCAGAAAAGGCTTGTTAGCCTTCTGGACCATATTATAAATGCCCACAGTGAACACTACGTCTTTACTGAGTTTAAACTTTAACCTGGAGAGCACTCTCTTTTTGTTTTCCTTGGCTCAAACCTTCCTCAGCAGGTCTTCCAGCTTGCTTGATTCCTCAAAGTGAACCCCAAGATCGTGATCCTCAGCTATGCTGATGATATCTCTGTAGAACAAGATGTCGAAGCCCCCATGCTTCTTCAAGTGCATCAAGTCCAGAAAGATACCTGTGTCTCGAAGATCACTGGCTTTGGTCCTGGCCCGACTGGCTTTGGCACTGTCGTCCCCATGGGGGTCATCGTCATTGGTGAACAGCATGATCCTCTTATGACTCATCTTGAACTGGATGTCGCTGAAGAGGTTGGCACAGACCCAGAGCACCTCACTCAATGAGTAGTCAGACCCATGACCGATTTCATCCTGGAAATAGCGTTTTCCCTGCTGCCCCTTAAACTGGTCAAGTTCTAGTATTCGTTTAGCACCTGGATTATCCAAATCTTGTAAAACATAAATATTTTTGAAGTTCACTGAATTTTTTGTCTTTCTTGGTACCAAAGAACACCACTGCCAAGAGATCTCGATCACTGTTTATTATCTTACTGGTGTATACGCTCTGAATACACTCCAACAAGGTTCCAATTCCAACACTGCCATCAGCTGGGGATCAAGCATTCAAAACAAATAAGTTTATGGGGGGACACCTGAATCAAACCACCACACCTGGGTTCAATAATAAACCCCATAAACTGGGCATAGGAAGTAAGTTTTCTGAGATATGTTGACAGAGTATTGCTTCACCAGAATTTGAGTTCTCACCACTAGCAGCAAAAGCATTACTAAGTCCTGGGTTACACAGCAAAACCCAAGTTCTGGCCAATTACATCAGCTATGTGAGTAGGGATTACAGTGATTATAGTGTCTTGTGTGAACTGCCCTGGTAAGTGTGGAAAGGACACATCTGTACACAAGGAACAACAGTATTCTTTTTTCTTTTTGAAAGGTATAAACTGGTTTTATAATGAAATGGGAGGTGCCAGAAAGGAATTGTTTGGGGAGCAGCTTCTCGGTCTGGAATTACAACATATTGATTGGGGTAACAGAGCTGTAGAAGCACCTCCCCCCCCTCAAAAAAAAACCCCCACTAATGTCTTGAAACACCCTGCAGCCACTGCTGAAGAACATAGTTCATGGTGTGCTTTAGTGTGAAGGTCTTATGTTAAAGGCTTGGATCCAAGCCTGTGACATCAGTGGGAGGTGGTGGAACCTCCAGGACATAAGGACATAGGGAGTAGGTAGGAGGTTAGGTTGTAAGGACACACCCTTGACAGAGATGTGGAAAGCCCCTCCCCCACTCACTTCTTTACCCACCATGAGGTAAAGAGGCATTCTCTACTACATGCCTTTGCCACAATGTACTGTTACCCCAAGCCAGAAGCAAATGACCATGGATGGCGACTTTCAAATCTGAGCTGAAATAAACCTTTCTTCCATTATTAGTTGATAGATCTTAGGTATTTTGTCACAGTGATGGACAGCTGATGAACACATGAGGTTGGAGTATGGATTGGGGTAAGGATGGATAAAGAACAAGGCAACTCTTTGCTGGGATTGGGATGGGAAGAAAGGAGAGATGAAGGAAGCAGGTGCCAGGAAGAGTGGGACTCAGAGGGAAAATTCCTTAGGTTCACTGCCTTGGGCAACACAATGTGATACCTACTCAGTACATCTGTGGTAGTTTGAATAATGTCCCCCAATAGAATTTATTATAATTGTGTTTATTAAATTGTTAATTGTCTCCAGGCTTCTGGCTGGAGGAAGTGTCACTTTGGCCTAGCCTCCTGGGGACTGGTCCTTTCTAAATTGGATGCAAAATACTAGGGATAGATTCGCAAAAGAAAAGCTGGAACCCCATTTGGCAGTTCTGCATTTTTGTGAATTACATAGTTACAGTGTGCTTGCTTGCTTGCTTCTGGAAGTGCTCTCTCTGTCTCTGCTTGGATCTGTGAAAGGGGGGGCAGTCTTTCCTTAACTTCCCCTGGGTCTGTTACTTCAATAAATACTTTCCTCCCCCAAAGTGTGCCTGGTTTGGAGATTCATCCCAGCAACGTGTGGCTGACTATGACAACATCTTTGAAAGATTGTAGCAATTTACTAATTATTTTTCAATATTTAAATTTTTCTTGCCGTCTAGAGTATTTAAACATGCCATAATCTGAAGCATGAAGTTGAGTTTATTTTTTTTTTACCTCTTCTGTTATCACACATGCCACTGGAAGACAAAAATGTTAAAACTAGTTTGCTCACTGTGGATAATAATGATTTGAGTTAATTAGCGTATATGTTAATTAATGAAAGAAAAATGTTAATGAGGTTGCTTGAGGATGTGTGCAGCAGTTTGGAGCTAAGAAATGCCAGGAAGTAAAGAAAACAGAAAGGAGTTTGCTGGGAAGAGCAGATGAGTTGCAAATTATCTCAAAAATAAATTTCAAAAGGGCCGAGCGTATAGATCAATAGTCAGGCACTTATCTCACATGTGTGAGGCCCTGGTTACTGCCAAAAAATAAATAAATAAGTTCATGATAAAACAAGTCAGTTGGCACATTAGGTAGAACCCTTGCTGCAAGTTACATCTTGAGCTCGTTGAAAAACAAAAGACAAAACTAATGATGAAAAGAGAGGCTTAAGGCATTAAGCAGCCAGAATCCAGCAGGGGTGGCTAGAAGCCTGCTGGTGACTCTAGGAGTGTTCTCTCTCTCCTCTCTCTCTCTCTCTCTCTCTCTCTCTCTCTCTCTCTCTCTCTCTCTCTCTCTCTCTCCATTTGCTGCACTCTTTCTTGGAGAACAGCTTCTACTGCCTTCCATGCAGTGGAAGATTGTCAACAGCTCACAATTTCCACTACCCTAAGGAACCAGATTTCTTGCTTGCTCTCAGTTTCAAATTTCTCACAACGAAGCTTGTAATTTCCTCAGATTTAGTCATTCCTAGTCCAGTAAACTGAGGCAGGAGAGCTAGGTTGTATTTATGGAAAGGTCTCCTGGGTGCCCTCCTTACACACTGGAAAAGTGTCAGGCAAGGAAAATTGTTATAAAGAGGGCGGTGTTGAAAACACACACACACACACACACACACACACACACACACACACACACACACACACATTTAAACACCTGCTGCTATCTGGCTAAATGCCAAAACATTGTGTGGTATAAATATTATACCCACCAAACTGCCCTGTAAGCACTTGTTAAAATGTGTATACCCATATATTAACACTACTCTCACTTGTGGTTAAGGAAGTTTCTCTTTTCAGATGGCAATGACCACTGAGATGACTCAAAAGTCACCATAGTGCTGAGAAGAAATGACAGTGGAGTGTTCAGCACTGGGATACCGCTATCACAGCTTCCAAGGCTCAGGGACCACTGCAGAAGAGGTTGTAGAAAGAATGTAAGAGCCATAGAAAGGGTAGGACTGCTTACAAAGCAATCTTTCAGACACCAAATGGTCTCGATAATCATCACCCCATAGTGCCTGACACTACCTACACAAGACCTCCATAATAGGAGGAAAAGATGATGACATCTAAATAAAAGAGAGATGAATTAAGAGGGGAAGGGCTATGATGGAGGGTGGATTTGGGAGGGGAAAAGTGGGGTTAGGGAGGGAATTATGGAAGTTGTCAACCAAAAGTTAAAAACACATTTAGGCACGTTAAATTTAGCAAAGTTATTTAAGCAAAGAAATGGTTAATGACTGACAATGATCCAGATTGCTTGACCCACAACATGTACAGGCTGTATTTGTAAACAGAGAATAGGAAAGAATACACAGAAATGCCCAGATTGGTTACCAATGGCATTTCCCTTATATGGTCATGTTTTGGCAGTATTCTGTCTCTGATTGGATGGCAGTTCAGGTGCTATGATTGGCTGAGACTTGGCAACTTGTTACAACAGTATATATAGCTCCAAAAAAGCTTAAAATCTGTTTTATACACAAGCGGGTTTTTTGTTTGCTATGTACTAAGAAACCGTTAGGTCAAACTTGAAATAATGGATAGTGGCAAACTTAGTTCAATTTAATAATTTAATAGCAGATAGCCTCAAAGGTTATGACATTAGGTCTGATCAAAACACAGTTTATTATTTACAAGTTCAATATAGTAAGAGAGAAACCAATCATGACTAATAAGCCTTAGAGAGGAAAAAGTTGAATCTTAGCTCTGGAAATATCTTCCTCTACAGGCCTCCTACACCTGGCCAATCACCAGAAACAGATTTAATGCTTCTAAAAATACACTTCCTGGCTGTTTCTCATGTGAGTCTTATTCATTAATTCTGGGTATGCATTTATAATTTTCCTTATGGATTCTTATTATCAAACAGATTTGGGGACCAGCAACCTACCATATACTCTGGCCTGTGGATAGCAAAGAAATATGATTTTAAGGTTTTTCACTATATTTATAGTAAGAATTATTCCTTCCCCCTATTTTCTGGCTTGAGAATTAGAAAATTTTTCTTTAAATTAAACATTTAATTTAACATCTTAAAACATTTTCTTTAAATTAAACATTTTCTTTAAATTAAAAATTTAAATTTTCTAACTGAAACATGCAAGGCCTTGTATTTATATCATGCTTATTCCTTTCTAGTTTCTAGCCAAATATTTCTAGAACTTTATACACTTCCAATTAAGGAACAACAGCTAGTGTACCATAAGGCTGGTGATGTATCTCAGTGCTATGATATTTGGCTAGCATGTTCAAAGGCCTGAGTTCAGTCCTCCAAATTTGAAAAATAATAAATAAAAATATAAATAATTTCCATGTATATATGCATCACTCAAATTCAACTATGTATACCTGAAAAGAAATATTTTCTTTTGGAATAGGTTAGAAACTGCCCAATTTTCCTCTTAAGACAATGGAATATTCCCACCTGCACTTCAGTCTTCTTGGCTGAATCAAACCTGGGTTTTTGTCCAGAGAACGTGCTGAATTATCCTGGGATTTTTTCTCAAAAAGCTAAAAGAAACTCTGGATTATGAAGGGACCACAATTTCAACAAAGTGAGGTTTAGAATCAGAGAATCAGTGTTACTGGGCATTGGGCAGAGGAATGAGGTCTGAGATCTAGTGTGGAAAGAGCAGTTGACTGATGAAATTATTGAACAGGATGGGGAATATAAGTGTGAAGCATGTCCAGAGACAGAAACTGGTACAAGAATATATAAGCCCTTTTCTATGGTATGTCATTGGAGTCCTGCAGTGAATTCTGAACACAAAACTTCAGGGTTAGTGAGTGGTAAATTGGAATAGACTTTGGAGGAAAATGATGAAAAAACATGAAGGGTTGAAAAATTGGGAATCATACCTATGCATGGAGGGACATGATTGCCTTCAAAGCAGAGCAGGTTGAGGTCACACAGAAGCCTAATATGAAGAATTATTATTTAGGGGTGATCTTTGCTGAAACAAGACACAGTCCACTGAAGCCTCTGTTCATTCATATATTGGCTGGGAGAAGAGGATGATGAGATTATCTTTTGTTGTGAATTAGTTACAGCTATCATGGAGCAAAATACAAAGCCCTCATACATTGTTAGCATAAAACACACAATGAAGCTTGTGTCTTCTGTCTGATTGGCTGAAGTTTATCTGTCTGCTGTCTATAGGATTCACTTATTCAGTCATCAGGATGTATTTCAGTTTTCAGTTATAATAGTGTGAATGGTGCCCAACATTCTAACAGACTGATAGATCTAGAATTATGGGTTATATATAGGGGTTAACTTAAATACAAAGAGAAACTTTTATTGAAGACTATTACAAAAATCAGTTTACCAAAATAAATTTATTAACATTGAGGAGTTTATTCTTCACCTCATAGGAAAAAAAAAAA
>PVHP010035527.1:0-18433 GCA_004024765.1 Zapus hudsonius
CCCCGAGGTAGGCTCTCACTCTAGCCCATGCTGACCAGGAACTCACTCATTCTGTAATTCCAGGTTGGTCTCAAGCTCACAGTGATCCTCCTACGCCTCCTACCGGCCTCTAAGTGCTGGGATTAAGGTGTGTGCCACCACGCCCAGTGCCATTTTGGTTTTCTATCTTGAATACATGTGATAAATTTAAAAGAAGTGGAAACTCTGAGTAATTAGACAAACATTCATAAATTGTGAAATACTTGCTAGATGCATTAACACCAAAGCCTCAGTGCAAATTTTGACCTTGTTCATTTGAACTGTGAAAGTAATGTGTCATGTACAGGCTGAGGAGGAGGTATAAAAGATTGACTCCAGGAGCACATTGTGTACAATGAAATAGCCTTTCATATTCTGCTTATGATCATATGGACTTTGAACAAAGAAATGCTCAGGAAAAAGACAAGAGGAAGACTATTCTTTCAACATTTTCCAGTTTGGTCTCAAATTGCATTAAAGGTTTGTTACATCTTCCAACTAGACAGCAAAGGTAATTACACTATATTGAATCAGTTTGAAACTAAGAGATAGCATCTACTTCTTGTACAAATTCATTGGCTACCTACAAATTCCTCTGCAGTGGCCCTTTCTCACTGCATGGTGGTAGAGCCATGGTGGTTTAGCCATTCACTAACGTGAACTTGCTGACTTCTGTTGCTTCCTTTCCTAGCAAAGTGATCCTCTTACATCAGTGCTTTCTGGTTACAATTTGCATAACTATGTCTCTCAAAGGAATACACACCATGTAGCATATAAATTGGGACTTTTATAATAGCCATTCATAGACATTGATTTATAGCAGGATTCTCTTTCAGCTCTATTCTGAGCAGGCCTGAAAGCAGTGCAAGAGGTGAGAGCTCCGGGGGGTGGGGGGCTGACCAAGAGGGCTAAAAGGAGAGGTCAAGCATGCTACCAAGGTCAGAATGCCTTTGTGAGAGTGCTACTTCATCCAGCTGTCCGTCCGGCTGCTCTCTTCACAATGGCCACTGTGACCATGCCATGCTATTGAATCAACCGTTTCTTGGTGATTCAAGAACTAGTAATGTGTGACCACCTGGGATTGCACAAGCCATCTCCTTTGCTTTGTCCGTGTCTCATCAACATGAAAATGAGTCATGCAACTGAATAATGCAATTCAGTCTCCTTCCTATCTTACAGCAAAATCATATTTCTTCTTAAAACACTTGCTACATTTAGGCAAGGGTTTTAGTAATAGTCTTTATAACAAGAGCATTAGTAATGCATGTCTAGGGATTCTGAAATGATTTTATGTTCATTATTATTTATTCCATGTATTCTGATTTTTTATATGGATGAAAAAGATTGGTTTTTAAGTCCTAACATCATTTCCCTTATTTAAAGCACTGGCATTATCTACAAATACTTGATTCTATAATTTCTAAAAGCTGAATAGGACATAATAAAATTCTTTTGTGAGGCTCTGACATTAATGAAATGGTTTTCCTAAGGTTGTCGTCATATTTCAAAATAAATAAAAACAGAGGTCCCTGTTCAAAATAGTGTTATGTTTTTGACAGCCTGCCATGTCAACATTGAAAAAATGCCTAACATAATTAAATCACTCTCTTCTGTCTTACTTAAGAAGAAAGCATTGGATGGATTTGTGAGATTATTAAAGGAACCATCCTATTACCATTGTTACTGGTATCCAAAGATTGGAATGCAATCAACAGCTCAGCAGGAGATTTATGACCTGACTGGAGAGTTGGATCATCTGTGACTGCTCAGAAAATCAGATAGTAGATCCTATTTACTATGAGGAGATTTCCTGGGTTGCAAACAGAGAGCCCTTGCTTAGGAAACTACTAAAAGGAAAAAAAAAGTTTGTGTCCATAATACTTCGGGGTTGGTTAAGATAAACAGAATGCTAATGTCTATGCTATACAAGTTGTTGCTGTGACGGTTTGAAGATTTAAACACTCGGGCTTTTAAGTCTGATGGACAGAAGGTCTTTCGGGATTTATAAGATTGCTAAAGCTGCATTACAAAAGACCACAGACTAAGGGACTTCAATAATAGAAGCTTACTTCTCATAATCCTAGATGCTATAAGTCTGAGATGAAGGTGTTAGCAGGTTTGGTCTCTTCTAAAACCTTTCATTTGGGTAGACTTCTCACTGTGTCCTTATATTTCTCAGCCTGCACTCTCTGTATCTTAGTCTCCTTTTATTGTTTGTTTTAGTTTTTTCCCCAATTTTAGTATATGTGCTCCCGAAGTGAGCACTATTGTTTTTTTATTAAAAGATGTTTTATGATTTTTTAATATTTTTATTTATTTGTTTGCAAGTAGAGAGAGATAGAGAAAAGAGAGACTGAGAAAATGGGTGTGCCAGGGCTTCCAGCACCTGCAAATGTACTCCAGATGTATGTGTGTGCCACTTTGTGCATCTGGCTTTATATGGGTACTGGGGAAGCAAACCCGAGTTTTAGGCTTTGCAGGCAAGTGCCTTAATCACTGAGCCATCTCTCCAGCCCAGCTTTTGTTACACTTTACTCTTTTGACAAGGATGTTAGGCATATTACATCTATTTATAAGACCTCGTTTTAGCTTACATCTTTTTTTATAGAGAACTTTCATATATGAACATACTTCAAACTGCTCCTATTCCCGTATTCTTGTGTGCCCTCTCCCCCATACATATTCCACTGAGGGCCCTCCTCAGTGGAGTTATCAGAAATGCCTGTGAGGTCATGAATGCACTAGTAAGTTTCTGTGGGAGGAACAATGCCCAAGAGTACACCGTCCTACTCTTCTACGTCTTGTGGCTCTTACATTCTAACTGCCCCTTCTTCCATAATGTTCTCTGAGCCTTGGAGGGATTGTTATATGTCTCCTTTCGTGTTGAGCTCTCAGCAGCCTCAGATTTTCTTCAAGTTTGAAGTCTCCTCAGTGTCTACTGCAATCTGCCTGGAGAAGATTTCCAGGCTAGCAGTGAGAGCAGCACTATAATTAATCCTGCACTTCCTCTGTAAGGTTTCCTGCGCTCTGGTGACAGAGATGACTTATTCCATGCTAGGCAGTTGGCTGTTTTTTCTTGTCATTCTGATGGGTCTTGAGTGTCCTCAGTATTTACTATGATCTGTAAAATGCAGATTATCTAGCCAAGAGTGAGAATAGCATGGGTCAAATGAGATAAACATAGACATTTAGAAGTCTTTTTTTTTTTTTCAAGGTAGGGTCTCATTCTAGCCCAGGCCTCCTGGAATTCACTATATAGTCTCAAGCTGACCTTGAACTCACAGTGATCCTCCTACCTCTGCCTCCCCAGTGCTGGGAAAAGGCATGTGCCTCCACCTCAGTTTAAGACTTTTTTCTTTTCTTTTTCTTTTTTTTTTCTTTTTTTTTTTTTTTTTTTTTTTTTTTTTTTTTTTTTTTTTGAGGTAGGGACTCACTCTAGCCAAGGCTGGCATGGGATTCACTCTATAGTCCCAGTCTGGCCTCAAACTCAGAGCAATCCTCCTACCTCTCTGCCTCTTGAATGCTGAGATTAAAGGCATTCACCACCAGGTCTGGGCTAAAGGACTTTTTGATGGGTATATCCTCTCCTTTTAGCCAAAGAACAGTGAGAACTTCCCTCTACGGCTATGACTTTCCAAGTGATAGGCTTCTGACTTGGCTCTCAGTATCAGGTATGAATTGCCTCCCTCTGGGCAGGCTTCATATTCAATCAGAGAGCAGTTGATTAATCCATAACTTATGTACCACTATTGCACAAGTGGGTACATCTTGCCTAACAGGTTACTTTGGTAGCTTACAGGATGCACTGCTTGTTCATGCTGTTGGTGACTTTTTAAACAAAATATTTATTTATTTGTTTATTAAGTGCCTTTATTTACTTACAAGCAGACAGAAGGGTGGTGAGTGAGAAAATGAAAATGAGCGAATGCACAGAATGGGTGCACCAAGGCATCTTGCCACTGCAAATGAACTCCAGATGCATGTGGCACTTGGTGGCTCTGGCTTAACATGGATACTGAGGAATCAAACCTGGGCATCCAGCTATTTAAGCAAGTACCTTTACCACTGAGATATTCCTCCAGCTCTGCTGATGGTTACTTTTATACTCCAGCAGCTTGCATAGTGCTTGCCAGAACTATAAGAGCTAACCAGCATGATCTGTCCTACAACCACAGTCTGTGGTATCTTCAGCAATAGTGTCTTACCATTTATTTTTGGTGGGTAACCCAGTACTTTAGCCATGCATTGTTTTCGGGGCCTCACGGGCCTCTCTGATCAACAGCTAACTATGAGGGGGGGATAGCCCAATTCTGGCACTGGGTGTTTCACCTCTTTAAAGGCCTGGTATCCAAATGCAGGTATATTCTAAGGTTTTGAAAATTAAGAATTCATTAACATATGAATTTAGGTATAAATGCAGTTCAGCCAGTAGCACTGGGAGATATGCTCTATCAGAAACTGGATCCAGAAATGTGGAAGTTATTCACAATATTTCCTAGTTGATAATCCTGATTACTTATATGTTCTAGAGATCCAAAAAAAAGATGTACTAACATCTTTCCAGCATATACTATTGGTTCATATGGCCACATGTATAGACTATAAGATCACATTATTGTTGCCATGTATCAATACTCAGTAAAGATCAGTAATGATTTATAGTATGTCTTTCCTAGAGCTTTTGTCAAAGTTGTTTAAGACATTTCAGTGTTTACATTTATATAGTTAGAATGTTTCTGTTTGTCAAAAATGCATAATTGTTATTCAAGAAATAAGTATTTTCATTGTATATTTGTCAGTTTTAATTAACTGCTATAACAGGCTGGAGAGATGGCTCAAAGGCTTAATTAAAGTGCTTGCCTGTAATGTCTGATGACACAGGGTTTGATTCCCAATATAAAGCCAGATGCACAAAGTAGCATAGTAATGACAAGAGGCCCTTAATTTTTTTAAATTAACTGCTATAATAAATATTCTCCACATCTCAGCACCTTAATTGATATTTATTTATTTATTTGAGAGAGAGATAGAGAAAGAAACAGATAGAGAATGGGTGCACCAGGGCCTCCAGCCACTGCAAACAAACTCCAGACACATGTGCCACCTTCTGCATCTGGCTTTATGTGGGTACTGGGGAATTGAATTTGGGTCCTTCTGCTTTGCAGGCAAATGCTTTAACCACTAAGCAATCTGTCCAGTCCTGATATTTTTCTTCTTTATGCAAAGTCTAGATGTTCCCAATTAGGCAGCTCTTTTGGGCAGATACTCTCCATGTTATGGAATTACCATATTGAGTAGAAAGATTCCAAGGTTTCCACAGAAGGGGAACAGAGCAGAAAGAAGGTTCATCCTTGGCCTGGTTGTGAAGCATACAGTTCTGTTCCCATGGGAGCAGAAGTAGACATCCTTCTACTTAGAATCTAAGAGACTAAAACCCATATAGTTCTTGGCTGACTCCATGCTACTCAGTAACAACTTTAGTGAATACAGAATTGAATCTTTGTCAGTCACCTAAGACACCAAGCTCTGCTATACACAGAAGCTCCAGTACATGTTTCCTGAAGTTCAATTGAATTTGAGAAGCACTGATTAGAAACTAAATTGTCTGGCTGGAATCATAGGACTCCTGCTACAGCTATATGATCCTGGAAACTGCTCAATCTTTCCACTTTACCTTCCTCCTCTACAAAACGGGAATATTATCAGTTGTTTGAAGAGATTAATGATAAAACATGCAGAACAATATCTGGTCCATAACTGCAACTCTGTGTTAGCTGTTATTTTCATTATTGTTATCATCATGCTCATGGGGTCTACTACAACCACAATGCCTTCTGAGATAAGCCCAGAAAAGCCAAGAGGCCCTTCCCTGGCTACTACTTGGTTCTGGGATAAGTCGACAATTCAGGGTGAGAGGATAGGTAACTGAATGAATACACCAATATTTTCTCTTGTAAAGCTGAGTAGGTAACACACAGGCTAAGTCAGCAGTTTGCTGAGTAGAGTTCATAAAATGAAAAGAACAAAGCCAGAGAAAAGGCAGTGATCAGAAGCAATGAGACAATAAAAGTCAAGAGTAGTCAGAAACTATGAATGGCAAAAGCTAAGAAAGACAATGGACAGAAGCCAGATCATCCACAATGGCAGGAGCACAGCTATAGAAAGTAGCTGAGTCGCCAGGATGGTATAGAGACCACAGTAGCAAGAGGTCACAATAGCAAGGGCTGGTGACTTCCCAAATGACCTGTGGATTCACTCCAGTCAGGGAAACACAGATATTTGTCTTCTTTACTTTAGGAAAAGAGAATTCTCCTATCATGTCATTTGGGTTTATGAGATAAAGGAGCCTATCATTACTATCACTGTAATCAAAGTGAGCTTGATTTTTTTTTCTTTTCTAATAATGTGAATATAGAGGATGTGAATCTCGGTTCTCAAATACAGATTTTTTTTTTACTGTTCTCTATCAAGGTACTTCCTGACTCTGAGGCCAACCCACATTCTATCAGGAATATAGAAATTTAACCTTATCTGTTCTTGGAACTTAACTAAAATCTCCCTAGGCTCATTCATGGCTCTGAACTCATACAATTACATACCATCAAAATGGGTCATTGGTCATCTCTTCATAGTCCTGGACATGCTCTGTCCATAGCATTCCTTCAGGATCAGTGACTCAGCTGCTTTTACACCATGCTTACCACAGGCTAAGGATTCCAGACTTGAGATCTCATTCACCCTGCAGCCATATCTTTCTGGGAAGTGCTACCAGTGAAGCCCAGGGCCTCCTGATGCTAAGCAAGTACTCAGTTTTGCTCTCTCACTAGCAACAGTGTGAAAGCTTTGCTCAAATTTCTGTGTCCAAAGCCTGAGTTTCTCTGGCTTGCTTTGAGCCAATAGTATCTTTTATATCTTTATAAACTAAGAAAATTCCTTCTTACTTCAACTTTCTCCAAAGCATTTGTCTCTATCTGAATTCTCTCTCTTCCATACTTGGCTTTTGAAATAAAAGACAGGAAGTTTGCCAAATACCTTCAAAGTCCAAACTACCACATAGTTCATCCTGAAGAAAGCACAGGTCTGACTACATACTTATATAAAAGTGTAAATTAAAGAGAAATTAGGGCTGAAGGTTTACAGCATTAGCAAGCATCTGGGTCCAATCCCTAATTTTGGAAAAAGGAAAGATAGAAATTAAATATTTAAAGGTAGGCACAGTGCCAAGATCTCACGGTTTTAATTTTTGTGGTAGTTCCCCCCCCCCCCCACACACACACCAGGTAAGGTCCCTCTAGCCAAAGCTGACCTCTAACTCACAGTGATCCTCCTACTTCTGCCTCCTGAGTGCTGGGATTAAAGTTGTGTGTCACCACATCTGGCTTTTTAAAACTTTTTTTTGGAGGGGGGGATTGAGGTAGGGTCTCACTCTAGCCCAGGTTGACCTGGAATTTACTATGTAGTCTCAGGCTGGCCTTGAACTCAAGGCAATCCTCCTACCTCTGCATCTTATCATTTTCCCCTCCTATTATGCAGGTCTTGTGAAGGTAGCATCAGCCACTATGAGAATATGAATGCCACAGTTATTTTGTGTCTGGAAGACAGTATTGCAAAGCACTCCTCCCCTTCTTTTGACTCTTATATTCTGTTACCTCTTCCACAATGGTCCTTAAGCCTTGGAGAGCTTGACAGAGATGCCTCACTTAGTGCTGAACAATCCACTGACACATCTTCTCAGCACTTTGAAGAGTTTTCAGTCTTCCCAGCGGTCACCGCCATCTGAAAAAAGAAGCTTCATTAACCAAAAGTGAGAGTAGCATTAATATATGGGCATAAATATAAGTAAGTAGAGGGCATCTTGGTGGGTATAATATATTCATTTATCCAGATAACAGTAATGGTATCTACCCTAGGGCTTCTGACCTCCCCAGCCATGGGCTTTGGATTAGTACTAGGCATGAGTTTTCTCCCATGGAGTAGACCTCAAATTCAATAAGAGAGCAGTTGGTTTCCTCTATAGCAGACATGCCACAACTGTAGCAATTGGTACATTTGGTGTGGCTGGCCAGCCATAGAGCTTGCAAGGTCCATTGCCAGTTAAAACTGTTGATGACTTTTCTCCCCCAATAGGTTGCATAACTCTTTCCTGACAACTAGTCAACAGGGAGAAGACTTCCCAGCTCAGCTCCAACTTGACTTCTCAGTGACCTGCAGCCCAAAGATGTTGTGTCTTCAGCAATAGGATCTGACTATCCAGTTCTGGTAGGCAACAAAGACCCTTGGCAATAGCCTATAATATTTTTGTTTTGGGGGGGGTTATCTGAGGCCTCCATGACCAATGACTCTCTGGAAGGTATCCTACCCTCCTTGCCAAGATTTCTTATTTCTAGGAGCTTGAAGCTAGTGTAGACAACATAGTATGACTTCTTACTGAAAAAGGGATACAAAATTAAATATTTCCAAATATTTTTGTTAGGCTAGGGAGATAGCTAAGTCAGTAAGGTGCTCACTTTGCATGAGGACCTGAGTTTGATTCCCAGTACCTATGTAAAATGCCAAGCATTGTGATGCATGCTGTAATCCCAGCACTGGGGAGGTGGAAACAGGTAGATCTGGGGCTTGCTGGCTAGTCAGTCAAGCCTAATTGGTGAGATCCAGGCCAAAAAGAGACTATCTCAAAAAAAAAGTATTCCTGAGGAACAGCACCAAAGGTTTTTCTCTGGCTTCCTCCATGACCACATACACACAGGCATGCCTACCCTTCCTCTATAAATATTTTTGTTATTTTTTTCTTTTTACCTTAGAAACCTGGAAGCTCAGCCTCAAATTTTGTGGTGAGTAAGAAGTCAGAATATTTACTACTAGCTAATGTTTCTTACAGCTTGATTTTCAATTATATCATCATTTTTGTTTTTTGTTTTTTCAAAGAAGGGTCTCACTCTAGCCCAGGCTGACCTGGAACTCACTCTGTAGCCCAGGCTGCCCTCAAAATCATGGCAAGCCTCCTACCTCAGTGTGATAATTAGGTTTTGTTGTCAACTTGATCTTTTTAATTATCTTGGGTGGGTCTCTGAGGATGTTTGCAGGAAGACAGCCTCTCAGTGAGGGTAGGATGTAAGGAGGCTCAGGGAAGCTAAAAATAAACATCCCTTCCTGGGAGGGCAGTGCAGGAAAGAAATGCCAGAGACTCAGCAAGCCAACAGGTCTGGGAAAGGGTTCCAGACCATGCCCTAGGGCTATATGGAGGGGAAAGAAATCCTCTCTTCCCTTACCTGTTTTGCTGTTCTGTGTGTGTGGTGTTGATGTCTCTCTCTCTCTTTCTCTTTCTCTCTCTCTCTCTTTCTCACTTTCTGCTTGGACCTGTGAAAAGGGACCAGCCTCTTTTGACATTATGGAACTTCCCCAGAATCTGTAGCTTCCAAAAATTCTTTCCTCCCATAAACTTCCTGTTTGGAGATTCATCCCAGTTGTGTGTGAGCTGACTAAAACACCCAGCTTCCCGACCTGGGCCACCACATATGGCCGGTAGCATTATTTTGTAACTTTATTACTAAAGCCTTTTAAACAAATATTTCCCTATCTATTCAAATCAGTACTGATTAAAAAACTAACATAGTTCAATACAGGATCAGGTTAGAGTTTAGGATGTTATAGGAATAGAGACATACTTCAACTACTAGGACTTAAGGAGACAGAGCATGTCTTGGGAATTTCTTAACACATGGAATAATTCTTATAGCTGAGTAAGCTTCCAAGGACTCATTGTTCAGTCCTTAACCTATGGGTTAATCTTTCATTAAAACTATCCAGTAGGGATCATTGTATCTAATTAGCCTTCTGGGTTTCATGTTCCTTTGAGATGCATTCAACTGCTAGCACAGGCAACAAAAATTGGATGAGAAAGTTTGGGGAAAAGTAATAAACACTAGCCTACAAGCAGGACAAACTAAAACAGCAGACACCGTTATATCAACCAAAAGAAGAGAACCCAGTGTTGGGTGGTATCTATACTAGAATGACTAGGCACAGAATAGTTGAGTCTTTGTTGACTTAGCTTTTTCAATATTGCAGATAAAAGTTGACTTAACTAGGACAAATATTTCTCTCCAAATATAAACATATCCTCTCCTTTCAGTAATAAAATTCCACGCTGACTCATACATCTCTATGAAAGCTATGAGATAATGATCAGAATCCAAATTGGCACATTTCCCAAAATCTGGGATTTTTAGTCTTAAATAAGAATTTATACAGCATGATAAGCTGCAAGTGCAACATAAATTTATTATATTTATGTCTAAATTATGATGATGGAAGCTTCTGTGTAGTTCCCTAAATATTTCTAACTATTTCAAAAATGACCTCTTTAGATTACTTTTAAAGCCATCTGCCCAGACCTAGCTTAATCACCAAGTCACCACCTCAGAGCACTGCCTGCAAAATGCAGCTCACGTATGTGATCTCAGTTTCCTGGAGTATTTTAGGCATCTTTGATAGTATATGACATATGCTCTCAAACACTGACTTAATCCGTTCCCCAGACCTGTGGCTCTTGACCAGCATTGCATCTCCCCAGAGGATCTGGGCCTACTCTGTTGGGATGGAATTTCTTTGGGATTCCAATGGTGTTCAGGGAGGCCTGGGGTCACTTGATGGGCATTGTAGGCCACCAACCTTTTAGATGTTCTAGGCACTGGGCCTTTGTCCCCAAGCCATTGATGGTAGCTCTCAGTGGTCTTTTAGATGTTCTAGGGACTGGGCATTTGTCCCCCTGAGAGGGAGAATTAGAAAAGGCTCATAAGAGAACTTGTAAACTGATTTTTGGCTGCTCATAGGGTTTGGGGCTTTTTCCTCTTTTCCTGCTCCTCGGGCTGTTCAATTCCCAGCACCTGACATTTTCACCACCAGTAAAGGTTTATCCTTCCCATCCTGGCAGCTGCCAGGGAAGGGATATTTCATTTTTCCCAGACCGGTGGGATTTTACATAGGCCCTTAGACCACGTGGATGTATCCAATACTTGCCTTTGGTTCTTGGACTTTTCTTTTTCCCACCTGACCTCCCCTGCCATTCCCCCTTCTCTGGTGCCTGGACTTTCCTTCACCCTTCCTGACTTCTGAATAAATATAATAATTTAATAGTTATCCTTCTCAGTCTTAATTTATTTCAATTTTTGGTAAAACAGACACAAGCTCAGGTATGGCTGTTGCATTTGAACCTCCCAAAAAAACAAAGTCCCCTCTAGCCAGGTGTGGTCGTTCTCAACATTCTCACTGATGCTCGGCCTGCCAGTGTCTTTGTTTCTCAAAAGTGCCTTTATCTCTCTCTCTCTCTCTCTCTCTCTCTCTCTCTCTCTCTCTCTCTCTCTCTCTCTTTGTTTCTCCCTCTCCTTTCTCCTCCTTCCCTCCCTCTTCTCTGTCTTTCAAACCTATAAATAAAATATAATATTTTGTTTATTTATTTGAGAGAGAGAAAGAGGCAGACAGCGAGAGAGTAGCTATGGACAGGCCAGGGCCTCCAGCCGCTGCAAAGAACTCCAGACGCATGCTTCACTTTGTGCATCTGGCTTTACTTGGGCCCTGGGGAATCAAGCCTGGCCAGTCAGACTTTGGAAGAAAGCACATTTAACCTCGGAGCCATCTTTTCAGTCCTAAAATACATTTTTTTTTCTGTTTTTTGAGGTACAGTCTTGTACTAGCCCAGGCTGACCTAAAACTCACTCTGTAGTCCCAGGCTGGCCTTGAACTCCCAGTGATTCTCTCCAGAGTGCTGGGATTAAAGATGTGTGTACTACCACATCCAGTCCCTAAACTACATTTTTAAAAGTGCCATCATATCTTTCCAAGTACTAGCCCAAAGAAGGATGCTTTTCTCCTCTTCCATTCAATTCTAATAGGAAAAAAAAAATCAAAGCACTAGGAGTGAAAGCGTGTTTACTCACAGCCCACTTCTTCACAGGTTCCAGACATCCCCAACTTGTTTTTTTTCCTCTGAAGATTTCTTTGAAGAGGCAACTTTGTTCTCATACATATGGTTCCTGATTCCCACCTGACATTTTGCCAGACATCCCTGCTCACCTCTGAAATTCATCTAACTACAAATTGTGATTTCCTGCTACCTTCAGATACTGTCCAGAATAGTGTTCTTTTCTGGGTCTACCCAGCAGATTATAAGATCTTTAAGAAATACTGCACTAAATAAATGAAGGCCCAAACATGAAAAGAAAATGATGCACAAATACACGTGTTCTTTCTAATATACTAAAGCAGAACCAAAACATCTGACCAGCAAGTGACAATAATATCGGACCCTCTGCTCAGCCCAGTCTGTGGAATTAGTTATGTATTTGTAAGTTCCAGCAACTTTTTACACATTATGTCACAAATGATAAATTACTGAAATATGGAATGATAGAATAACTTAGCTGTCAGTAATGCATGGGAATGAAAAAAATAAAGACTGAATCAATCATAACTTGTGGAAATTGACTAAAACTGACTATCTTTTTCTAGAAACAAACCATTTATTCAAACTAAAAGAATTAAATATTGGAGAAATGAAGTTTTGCTAAAAATATCAAATGGAGTCACTGGGGATTCAAGAACAATTTATTGGCCAATTCTGAGTTAAGAAAGTGTTCATTATCCTTAATCATCAGGAAAATGCAAATCAAAACTATGAGATTCCACCTTACTCTGGTCAGAATGGCAGTCATTAAAAAATTCCAACAAACTCAGCCAGGCCTTTAATCCCAGCACTCCACTTGGGAGGCAGAGGTAGGAGGATTGCCTTGAGTTCAAGGCTACCCTGAGACTACATAGTGAATTCCAGGTCAGCCTGGGCTAGACTGAGACCCTACCTCAGAAAAAAAAATTCCAACAACAATAGATGCTGGGGAGGATGTGGAGAAAAAGGGACCCTCATTCACTACCGGTGGGATTGCAAACTGGTATAACCACTATGAGAAGCAGTGTGGAGGCTCTTGAATAGGATGGATATAGAACTACCAATGGACCCAGCTATCCCTCTACTGGACATCTACCCTGAAGATTTCATGCCTCAGCACAGAGACATTTGCTCAACCATGTTTATAGCAGCTCAATTCATAATAGCTAAGAATTGGAATCAACCCAAATGCCCATCACTGGATGAATGGATATCAAAGTTGTGGTATATTTACACGATGGAATTCTACTCAGATGAAAGGAAAAATGACATAATGAAATTTAAAGAAAAGTGGATGGACTTGGAGCAGATCATACTTAGCGAATTCACACAAGAACAGAGGGACAAACGCCGCATACTCTCCTTCATATGAAGTTCCTAACCAGGTTAAGCTTAAACTCTAAGCAACCCTGACAGGTGAATTGAGAGACTGTAAAAGGGGATGGAAGGAATTGGGGGATTTATACAATAAGCTAAACTAATAATGAAGCAATACCATACATTCCTTGCTTTCATACAATAAGCTCCTGAGGAAGCTGGGTAAGAGGGGCCATGAATAGAATTGGGAGTAAGCCTAACCCCATGAAAAATTCCTCAGGCCTGCAACTCTCTGTCCCAGTCATTGGTTCCCTCATACACTGATCAAAGAGTACCATGAGGTCCCAAAAACAAGACAGGCTTCTGTCAAAGCTCTTGAATACCTGCCCCAGGCCTAAGGTAAGACCCTATTGCTAAAGAAACCACAGATTGTCATCCCACAATACCGAGAGACCCTGTTAGATCCACAATGGTAACCAGCTCCCAGATGGTAGCATGTGTAGTGCTGGAAGGCACTACACAAGCTGCCAGGGGAATTTGGTCAATGATATTTGGAGAAAACAGAGAACACTGATATACAATTTAGACTGATGTCACCAGAATGCTGAACACACTGCTATATGAAAGAGACCAGCAAGTCAAGAAGTGCTCACCTGTGCACTAGTGGCGCCAAACATAGGTGGGTAATCAATGGCTTTCTGGCCTTCAGATTGGCTAAGAGATCCACTCAGTGACAAGGAACCCTTAACTGGAACTGGGATCCATGGCAAAGTCTTGTGGGGACCAAGAACCAGGGCTCCAAGGGGAAATTCCCACTACCAGAGAGCTACAGAGAGGCTATACCCACTATAATCTCGCCAAATTAGCAATGTTTGTCTCATTTAACCTATGCTGATCTCACTCTCTGATGGAGATTCTGTTTGTATTTTTCAGAAGACAGTGAGAGAGCCATGGACAACCCAACAAGCCATGGGATGATGACTGACATCCTGGCAAGAGATGAACCACCCCCGGCCTATCATCTAGGCCCCAAATGAAATCTATGAGAAAGTGTCATGATAAACAAGAGACCTATCATCACAGCAAGTCAGATAACCCAGGAAAGGCCAATGGAGACAGACACCAACGATACCCAACACAACACAAAACAGAAGTCCAGAGACACTTAAGATCTCAACAATAAAGCAGACTTAAATCTCACTCACCATGACTCAGGGAACTGAGAGGGTGGAAAGAATATCCAGAGACATTGTCCCCCTCAGCAACAACACAGAAAGGGTGGGGACTGCCTGTCTCTAGAGCAATTCATAACCCCCTACCCGATGGACTGATCCAGTAGGCCCACCAAGGAAGATCCCCAATGGATTGGGGACAGGGAGGAGGGAAATAAGGGCACCATCATAAGATCTGCTCATACAATATACCTAATTATGGATAATAAATATATTGTTTTTAAAAATACTTTTTTATGAATGAGATAAGTTAACTGTAAGTCTGATTATAATAAATCACTAATGTAATTGATTAAATCCTTTTTGGTATGAAATTTAAATATTTTTTTTTAATGAAATACTTATTTGTTATGTTTGTGTGGGAAAAAACAAACTCAGACTCAGTCTAAGTTTCTCCCACTATATAGTCTCACAACAAAACCACTTGACACCAGATGTTGAAAAGAGGATTCCTCACATATCATGCAAATAATTGATTCTCAGCAGTAGACACCAGCTGGGTATCCTTTAATACTGTTTAATTTTGATACTGTCTACTTTGAGAAAATATCAGATCCCACAGTTCAAGAACTTAGTCCCCAAGATTTCTCTTGCAACTTCAGATGTCAATCATACAGCCTGGAGATGTGGTACTTGTCTTGCTGACTAATATGTTATAAACTGAGGTTCCTTGAACACTGGCCTTAGGTTTGCCTATTTGCTCAAGTGTCTCATAGAACCTAGAAAAATGCTTAACATTTATTGGTTTGTTACACAGAATATTACAGGAGATGCAGATGAATTGATGCGTATGGAGAAGTAAGGGAGAAGGGAGTAAGGGGTCATGCAGCTTCCTCCATGACCTCTCTGGACATACCATCCTGGGACCCTTCATATGTTCAGCCATCTGCAAAGTCTCAGAAACCTGTCTGTTGGGGTTTTCATGGAGACTTCATTACATGGACCTTATTAAAACATGGGCAACTACATAGAAATGTGATTGAACAAAAAGAAGTATGATTTGTTGTTGTCCAGTCTAGCCAAAGCAGTGAGTTCCAGATTCTGTGAGAAATTCTGTCTCAGAAAATAAAATAATATGGATGCCAGGTGTGGTGGTACACACCTTTAATCTCAGCATTCTAGAGGCAGAAATAAAAGGATCACCATGAGTTTGAGGCCATCCTGGGACTACAGAGTTCCCAGTCAGTCTGGGAAAGAGTGAGTCCCTACCTTGAAAACTGCAACAACAACAAAATAAATAAATAAGATAGAGAGCAACTGAGAAAGACACCCAACATTAACTTGTGGCCTCTGTATACATATTCACATACCTGTGCCTACACACATATAAACATGAATATATACAAGCACACAACGCGCACAAGAAACTGAATCAGAATAGCTCAAGTATTAGGTTTAACAGTTGCAGGAACTCTGGAACGATAAGTATAGGCACCAGATATTTCTTCTCCTGCCTTCCAAGGACCACACACATTCTGTATGGAAATGGAAGAAAGCTACTCGAGCTCCTCCAAGAACGACGAAGACCATACAAGGATGATAGTTAATAGCAGGTTATGGTAAATGAGATATATTGCAGTTTTACAACTTTTGTATAATATTAGGAATTTCCTATATTAGAACTCAGTGTTTTTAACTTTAATAATGTCTTCCAAATACAGAATAACTTAGACTAGACTAAAGAAAAGTAAAGAAGCCAAAGCATCAAAGGTTATGTACAACATCTCTAAGCAAGTCTCTCTGAGATCATTTCTAAATCAGAGGCTGAGACTCATGGTATTTTCAAACTACCTAGAGTTTCAGCCCTTCTCTCCCCAGTCTGAGAAGTGCAATTAGAAAATGGCCCATATATAACAGAGCCTTGACCATGTGCAAATCACCACTTCATATCCATTTTAAGCATGAAATCATTTAATCCTAATGACATTCTCATTTCATAGATAAGCAAACTGAACCACAGAGAAGTTAAGAAGCCCAAAGTCACACAGCTAAGGGCAATAGACACAATCAGACATTCTGTTTCCAGAAGCTGGGATCAGACAATGTTCACATTGCAGTATTGTATATTGGATAGTATGACAAGGAAATTTTCATTTCCTGGTATTATGGAACAATTTACAGTCTGTGAAGAGACTGTGGTCAAAAATTCACCAGACTCATATATTCATAGATGCAACCATAGGAAAAGTTACATTAATAAACATACTATGAGAAGAAAAAAAAGAAAATGATACAATGAGACAATAATCGAAAACACCTGGGCTCGGGAGACTTCTCAGTGGTTAAAGGTGCTTACTTACTAGCCTTGCCAGTCCAGGATTGATTACCCAGTACCCACATAAAACCAGATGAACAAAGTGACACGTGCATCTGGAGTTCATTTGCAGTGGCAAGAGGCCCTGGTGCTCCCATTTACTATTCTCTCTCTCTCTCTCTCTCTCTCTCTCTCTCTCTCTCTCTCTCTCTCTCTCTCTCTCTCTCTGTCTCTATCTCTCTCTCACACACACACAAATAAATAAAATAAAATAAAATATTTCTAAGAAGCGTAACATGTTATGCTAAATATTCTAAATGGCCAATGAGTTAAACTTAAGATATAAATAGTACCACATGGGCTGGAGAGATGGCTCAGCGGTTAAGGCACCTGCCTTCAGTGCCTAAGGCCCTGGGTTCAATTCCCCAGTACCCACACAAGCCAGACCCACAAGGTGGTGGCCCTGGTACTCTCTATCTATCTATCTATCTATCTATCTATCTATCTATCTATCTATCTATCTCTGCTTGAAAATGAATAAATAAAATAAATAAACAGTACCACATGAAAAGATTTTAAGCTGGGTGTGGTGGCACATGCCTTTAGTCCCAGCACTTGGGTGGCAGAGTTAGGAGGATCACTGTGAGTTCAAGGCCAGCCTGAGACTACAGAGTGAATTCCAAGTCAGCCTGGGCTAGACCTAGATCTTACCCTGAAAAAAATTTTTTTAAGATTGAAAAAATGTGTACACATTCAGAAGACAGAGCTGCCTAAGTATGAATATTTAAAGAAATGAAAGCTCAAACTGATGAAATAAGTCATGTGCAAGTACATGGAGAAACCACCAAACATTAAGAAAAATTCAAATGATAAAATACTTGGCAATTCATGTCACAAAGAAATATCTCCCTTAATATGTAAAAAGCTTCTTAAGCTAATATTAAAACAACTCAACAGAAAAATGGGCAAAGAAAATGAAATATATACAAGGAAATAGACCAAAGAGAGAGAAAATGAAAAGAAGAAAGTAGACAAAGATATAAATAGACATGTCATAAAGCAAGAAATGACAAACACCATGAAGGATTTAACCTTATTCATTAGAAGAGACATACAAAATTTAGCATTGTATTATCGTATTTTATGAAATTACTAAAGTACAAAGAATTTGCTAACTGACCATTTGGCAGAGTGTGGTCAGTAGGAAGCAGGCCCTGCCATGTAATAGAAATGAGAGTGCTCGCCGGGTGTGGTGGTGCAGCATTTAATCCCAGCACTCGGGAGGCAGAGGTAGGAGGATCGCCATGAGTTCAAGGCCACCCTGAGACTGCATAGTGAATTCCAGGTCAGCCTGGGCTAGAGTGAGACCCTACCTCGAAAAAAAAAAAAAAAAGAAACGAGAGTGCTCATCTCTCTCTTTTTTTTTAAAATATTTTATTTATTCATTTTCAAGCAGAGAGAGAGAGAGAGAGAGAGAGAGAGAGAGAGAGAGAGAGAGAGAGAGAGAGTCTGGTTTATGTGGGTACTGGGGAATTGAACCTGGAACCTTAGGCACTGGAGTGCCTTAACCGATGAGCCATCTCTCCAGCCCATCATCTCTCTACCTGGAACATTTTATAGTCTCTGAAGTTACATATATACATGCCCTGTAACCTATCAAAGTCCTTTTTT
>PVHP010035528.1:0-18446 GCA_004024765.1 Zapus hudsonius
AAAGAATACAGCAGAGGCTCCTGAATTAAAGCACTAGACCCTTATCCAGAAATGGGAAGAACAATGTAATAAAAACTCGACACATAAAGCTGAGAGTCCCCCACCTAGGACTCCTATTCCCACAATGGAAGAGGCCAGTGAGAAAGCAGGTGAGACAAGAGAACCACAATCCACAAATGAGAATAAAATAATTTCAGGTCATAACTGCAATGAAATCCTGATCAGGATGATGGCTGAGATAGAAACTGTAAAAAAGACATAAACAACACAAACATATACATCATATTTAACTTAATGGAGAAAAATCAGAGTGACTTCAAAAGTGCATTAAGCAAATTGAATGTGAGCCAACAACACGAGGAGCACAATAAACAGTTGTTTAATTTCGATAAGGATGTAACCAAACTTAGCAATGAATTCCAGGAAACACTAACAAAAACAAAACTAGATTAGAAGTTGGAACTAACCAGAGAAATGTAGACTATAAACAGAAAAATAACAGAAACCAAAAATCAAGCAGAGGTTTTAAAAGTCTCCAATTCTCAAACCTCAAAGACAAGATAGAAGAAAATAGGGATTCCATAAACTTCAATAAATTTTTTAAAATCATGTGAACAAAATATGAAGGATCTGTTGGATACCCTAAAGAGAGAAAACATCAGGATTATGGGGATCCCAGAAGGAAAAGAAACCCAGGCAAAAGGCATAGAAAATATTTTCAACAAAACTATAAAGAAAGTTTCCCAATATTACAAGAGAAAGGCTGGTCCAGATAAGGAGGCTCACAGAACTCCAAACAGACAGCTCCAAAGAATAAACCCTCCAATACATATCTTAGTTAAGATGTTAAACATAAAAAGCAGCAAGAGAGTGCCTCAAGGCAGAAAGAGAGAAACAACTCATCACATACAAAGGCAAACCCACCAGACTTATCTCAGATTTCTCATCAGAAGCCATGAAGGCTAGAAGAGTTTGAACAATGTTCTACAAGGCCTAAATAATTATGGCTTCCAACCTAGACTACTGTACCTGGCAAAGCTATCCCTTATAATAGATGGAGAATTGAAAGTGTTTCATGATAAAAGCCAGCTCTATGATTATATGAACAGAAAGCCAAACTTACAGAGGATATTACAGGAGATATTCTACACAGAAGAGATGACCAGCCAACTTCAAGAGCCCAATAGTGGGTGAGCACAATAACCAAAATCATTGGGCTAATAATAACATGTGAGGCATCAACCCCCATAAACCCTACACTATGGCTGGACTTAAAGTAAATCTCAGAGTTATAACTCTGAATATAAACAAACTTAGCTACCCTATAAAAAACACAGGTTAACAGGGTGGATTAGAAAAATGGGCCCTTCCATCTGCTGCCTTCAAGAAATGCACCTCACCTCTAAAGACAGAAATCTCAGGGTGAAAATAGCTTCTAATTAAAGGTGCTAAAAATAAACTCCAAATTCGGAGAAATCATAGGAGGCAACAGTAAATATCAGAGGTTAGTATATTATTAAATGATAATGTCAAATGTGGAAACTATCATAACTGAGGAATAAACGTCATTGATCGTAAGATATAGTAATATTACCTACATATGTGTGATGTGTGCTTATATAAATATGTATTAAATATCTATTATATATAAAATCTTCCACACACAATGGGAAATCTTAGAGATCAATGCCTGAATAGAACTGGAGATTTTCAGAATGACCAAATAAAAGTTCTGGTTTGTTTCTTTATAGTTAGTTTCTCCTCAATTGTTACTAGAAAATGTAATAGAGGAAAATTCAATGTTCATATGAATGTATATTTATCATATAGGATAAAGACAATAAGTCAATATTGTGGAAGTGAGTATTTTGAAAAAAAATACTTTAAATCATTTGTTTGTTCTTGTTGTTTTCATATCTATTGTCAATAGTTAGATACATTGCATGAGCAAGTCTTATGGTGGTATCCTATGTCCCGCTTCCCTGTTCCTACCCCACTGGGGGCCTTTCTATGTGAGCTTGCTGGACCAATCCATGTACGGGGTTATGGATTGTACAAGAGGTGGCCATTTTTTTTCTTTCCCACATAATGGCTTTTATAATCTTTCTGGACCCTCTTCTGCTCAGATCCCTAAGTCATGGTGGGTGAGTTTTAGATCTGCTTTACTGTTGAGTTCTTAAGAATCTCTGGATTTCTGCTTTGGATTGTGTTGGTTATCCTCAGTGTCTGTCTCCATTATCCTTTCACAGTTTATATGATTTGTTTTGGAGGTAGGTCTTTTGCTCATATTGCCACTTCCTCAAAGGTTTGTTTGGGCTCTATACCATAAAATAGGGGTGGTTCATCTCATTCCTAGGTAACAGGCAACATCACCATTCTTGTTGATGGGAATGGGTTGTTCACTATTCTAGCTGGCTTCTGAAATCTGTAAATAAAATCTCCAACAGAGAGTGAAATCAGTATAGTTTAAATGAGACAAATGTTAATTTCTCAAGATTCTAATGGGTATAACCTTTCTCTAGATCTCTGGTTAGTGGGGGCTTCTCCTTGAGCCCATGTTCTTGGTTTTCATATGGCATTGCCATGGATCCCAGTTCCAGTTAAGGATTACCTGCCTCTGAGCCAATTAACAAATCATTGATTGCCCATCTAGTTGTAGTGCCTTTATTGCATGGATGAGCACTTCTTGGCATTACTGGTCTTTACAAGTCCAGCATTTTTGTAGAATTATTCATTTTTCTATATCAAGGACCTCTGCTTTCTCAGAATATCTTTGGTCAATTTCCCTGTGCAGCTCATGCAACACTTTTCAGCAATATCCATGCTACCATCGGGAGGCTGGATGCCATTCTTGATTAAGCAAGGTATCTCAGTGTTGTATGACAACAATCTGTGGTATCTTCAGCAATAGGGTATTACCTTTTGCCTGACGTGGGTATTCCAGAGGTTTGACATAAGCCTGTCTTTTTTTTTTTTTGTGGGACCTCATGGGTCTCTTCAAGCAACAGCTCAGTGTGTGAAGTGACCAATGACTGGGACTAGTAGTTACTAACCTGAGCAATTTATCTTGGGGTTAGACACCTCCTGGCCTATTCAGGGCCTCTCTTACCTGACAATGTCCCCAGCTTCCTTGAGAGTTTACTGTATGAAAATAACAATTTGAAGATATCTGTCCTTATTGGTTATATTAATGTATAAATCCTCTTAATCTCTTCTTCCTTGCCCCCAGTTCCTTCCAACCCCTTTGTCCCTCTCTCATTTCATCTGACAGATTTTCTTAATGGTCCATTGGTCTATATGCATCCTATTCAGGAGCCTCCACACTGCTTTCCATAGTGGTTATTCATGATTGTGATCCCACCAGCAGTGAATGCGGGTTCCTTTTTCCTTCAACCTCATCAGCATCTATTGTTAGATTTGTTTTTTAATGATTGCCATTCTGACTAGAGTGAGGTGGAATCTCATTGATGTTTTGATTTTTATTTCCCTGATGATTAGTGACATCGAAAATTGTCTTAAATAATAGAAGGCTGTTTGTGCTTCCTCCTCTGAGAAATCCCTGTTGAGTT
Source organism: Zapus hudsonius (assembly GCA_004024765.1). Classification (NCBI taxonomy): domain Eukaryota; kingdom Metazoa; phylum Chordata; class Mammalia; order Rodentia; family Dipodidae; genus Zapus; species Zapus hudsonius. Next base: position 3,570 of record PVHP010035528.1, read on the forward strand.
CAGTGCCCCATTTTGTGAGAGGGCCATTTGATTATTATTATTATTATTGTTGTTGTTTTTATTATTATTTTGAGTTTTTTGTAGGCTTTAGATATTAGGCTTCTGTCCTTGGAATAGCTGGCATAGATTATCTCCCATTCTGATGGTGGTCTATTGACTTTGAGTATGGAGTATTTGTCTGTACATAGCCTTTTTAGCTTGATGAGATCTCAATGGTTGAGTGATTGTTCCACTTCCTGGACTCCTGGAGGTTTGTTCAGGAAGTTTTTCCCGACTCCTATCTCATGGAGAGTTCTTCTTATATTTTCTTCTAGGGTTTTCAGAGTTTCAGGTCTTATATTGAGGTCTTTAATCTATTTAGAGTTGAGTTTTGTGCAGGTGAGAGGAGTGGATCTCATTTCATTATTTTACATATATTTAGCCAATTTGTCCAGCACCACTTGTAGAAGATCCTATCTTTTTGCCATTGACATTGGCACCTTTGTGGAATATGAAGTAACTAGAGTTCCTGGAGTTTAGGGCAGGGTCTTCAATTCTGCTTCATTGGTTTGTATGTTTTTATGACACTACAATGCTGTTTTTGTTACTATGGCTATATCTTTATATCTTTAGATCAGGTATGTTGATACCTCTTGAGGAGTTTCTTTTACTCAGGATAGATTTGGATAGCTGAGGATTTTCCCCCTTCCACATAAACTTGGAGATTATTTTTTCTATGCCTGCAAAGAATGATGGCTGCTATTTTTATTAGAATTGCACTGAATCTGTAGATAGCTTTTGGAAGTATTGCCATTTTCACAATATTAATTCTACCAATCCAGGAGCATGGGAGAACTTTCCATCTTTTTGCATCTTCCTCGATTTCCTTCTTGAAAATTTTTATGTTTTCATTATACAAGTTTTTCACATTCTAGGTTAGTATTATACCAAGGTATTTGATTTTTTTGAGGCTATTGAAAATAGGACTGTTTCACTGATTTATTTTTCTGTATGCCTGTCATATTCACACAGGAAGGCCACTGATTTTTGTGTGTTATTTTTATATCTTGCCACTTTGCTAAAGGAGTTTATGAGCTTTGGTAATTTAATGGACTATCTTTCAGGTCTATTATATATAGGATCATGTCATCTGCAAAAAGGCATAGTTTTACTTCTTCCTGCCCAATTTGTATCCTTTTTATGTCTTTCTCCTCTCTTATTGCTTTGGCTAGGACTTCACTATATTGAAGAGCAATAGTGAGTGTGGACTTTGCTGTCTTATTCACAATTTTAGGGGGAACTCTTTAAGTCTTTCCTCATTGAATATGATTTGGGTTTTAGGAGTTTTGTGTATAGCCTGTATTAGGTTGTGATATAGCCCCTTACGCTAATTCTCTCCAGTGTTTTGATCATGAAGTGATATTGAATTTTGTCAAAGGCCTTCTTTGCATTGATTGAGATAACCATGTGGTTCTTATGTTTGAGTTTATTAATATGGTGGATTACATTAATTCATTTTTTATGTTGAATCAATCCTGCATCCCTGGGATGAAGCCTACCTGTTTGAGGTGCATAATACATTTGATGTGTTGTTGGATTTTGTTTGCTAAGCTTTTGTTCAGAATTTTTACATCTAAGTTCATCAGGCATACAGGTGTATAGCTTTTTACTTTCTTGTTATATCTTTGTCTGGTTTTGGTATTTGAATAATGGTAGCTTCATAGAAGGAGTTTGGAAGCTTCAGAAAGAGTGGTCTTAATTCTGTGATAAATGTTTTATAGAATTTGGCTGAGAATTCATCAGGTCCTGGACTTTTACTTTAGGGAAAGTTTTTTTATTACATTTTCAATCTTGGTGGATATGATAGGTTTATTTAGGAGCTTTATCTCTTCTGAGTTTATTTTTGTTAGGTAATGGGTGTCCATGAATTCATCCATTTCTTGTAGTTTCTCCAATTTTGTGGAGTAGATGTTTTGGAAGTATGTCCTGATGATTCATCCAATTTCATTGGAATCTCTTGTGATCTTTCCCTTTTCATTTCTGATTTTGGTGATATGGGCCTGTTTTGTCTATTTGGTTAGATTGACCAAGGGTTTGTCAAACATGTTTATATTTTCAATGAATCAGCTCTTTGTTTCATTGATCTTTTAAATCATATTCTTAGTGTCCAATTCATTGTTGAATTTTACTCTGATGTGTCTTGGAGAGTTTCTTCTTTGGTCCTGCCTGTTTCATATTCTGTGAGGTTCCTGAATCTGAATGAGACTGTCTTTTGAAAGAACCCAGACTCCAAAGAGAAATACCCACTAATTTGTGGTCTAGAGAGAGGCTACACCCATTAGATCATGCCATGTTAACAATGTTTATCTTATTTATACTGACCTCACTCTATGTTGGAGATTCTGTTTGTATTTTTCAGAAGGCTGTGAGAACCCTGGACAACCCAATTTCACCAACAAGACCTGAGATGACTGTTTTCTCCCAGGCAGGAGATGAACCACTCCTAACTTACCACATAGGGCCAAACAAAACCTTTGAGGAAGTGGCAAGATGAGCAAGAGACCTACCTCCACAGCAAATCAGATAGTCTATGAAAGGGTAATGGAGACAGACACTGAGGATACCCAACAAAGTCCAAAGAAGGAAACAGACAAGCTTAAGATCTCAACAATACAGCAGATTTAAAACTCACCCACCAGGACTTGGAATGCTGGGGAAGAAGGGGTGGAACGATTGTAAGAGCCATGGTAGAATATCCAGAGAGAATTCTCCCCTTAACAACAGCACACAAAGAAAAAACTGACTACTACTTGTATAATTCATAACTCCCTATCCAATGGGCTGACTGGTCCAGCAAGCCTACTGAGGAAGGCCCTCAGTGGGTTTGGGATAAGGAAGAAGGAAATGGGGGTACCGCCACAAGACTTGCTTATACAATGTATCTAATATTAACAATAAAGAAGTTAAAATTAAAAAAGACCCTGAATAGCCTTAGTAAAAGAAGCGCTCTGGAAGTATCACCATACCCGATTCAAAGATATACTACAAAGCCATAGTAACAAAAACAGCATAATACTGGCATAAAAACAGACAGACAGAGCAGTGGAACAGAAATGACCCAATTCCACCAACAGCACCCAAGATGATGGCTGACATCCAGGCAGGAGATGAATGAGAAATCCATTTTGTAAGGCAGACTCCATTTTATAAAGCAGACTCCATTTTTAGACTTACTTCCCCCTCCCTAAAGAATGTCTGGTCACAAAGACCAGGAAGTAAAAAAAAAAAAAGACACCATATAAGAAAGCATATGCCTGTCCTGGAATGTGGGCTGGCCCTGGGATGTGGCTCCAAGGAAATAACCAATCAAGAGGCATACAGATATAGGAAAGGAGCCAATAGAAATACCACACACCCTGTGACCTAAGCTGTATTATAATTAGATAGCTTCTGTCCATAAATACCCTGCTCCTTTGTTCTTCGGGGCTCCATCTTGCCTAGACATTCATCTGCCTGCTTTTGGAGCCCGACTGCGCAGCTGAAGAATGAAATCCTCTTGCTTTTGCATCTGCTGGTGTGGTTATTGGAGTTTTGGGGTACGCTCTCCTGAGAGAGGCCTTGGGGGGTCTTTCAATGAACCACTCTTAACTCATCATCTAGGCCCCAAACCAAACCTTTGAGGAAGTGTCAAGATGAGCAAGAGAGATACATACAATGCAAGTCAGATAACTTATGAAAGGGTAATGGAGACAGACACAGGATACCCAACACAGTCCAAAGCAGAAATTCAGATACTCTTAAGATCTCAACATTACAGCAGACTTAAAATTCACCCACCATAACTCAGGGAACTGTTAGGAAGAGGGGCTGGAAAGATTTGAAGAGCTTTAGTAGGGGAGAATATTCAAAGGCATCGCTCCCCTTAACAACAACACACAGAGAAAAACAAACTGGCTACTGCTTAATTCCAAGTAAGCAGTAATTGGAATTCATAACCCCCTATGCCATGGACGGGTCCAGCAATCCCACTGAGGAGGAAACTCAGCAGGTAGGGAAAAGGGAGGAGGGAAATGGGAGTACCATCACAAGACATGATCATAGAGTGTTTCTAATTAATAATATAAATTAGTTTTAAAAAGCATAAAAATAAACGCTAGAAAACAAGAGGGTAAGATGCTTAACATTGACCTCAGTCCTCCACATGCATGCACTCTTACGTGTGTGTGAACTTGCACATCCATCTCAGGTCCTCACTCATATAAACACACACACACACACATACATGCATTTCACAGACACGTATAATCATGCAAGAAATAGCACCACATGTTGTACTTATGCTACAGGCTTGGTTTAACTCTAATTTATTTCCTACCTTATCTTCCTTGAGACTTTCCTTCCAGATCATCATCCTAAATCTGATCTGTAAACTCACAATCCCCAAAGGAAGGGAATATTCAGAGCACAATTTTCCACGTGGGCGTTCCTCGTGGCCCTGTCTTCTTCAGTCAGTGTAGTATCTCAGTCCTCACTTATCCTCCAACTAATTCCATATTTCCATCTCCTGCTTCTCTAGTCTTTTTTTACCCCAGGGATTTGGACATAATTTTCTATATATGTAAGTTTCTTTGAAATATATACTATTTTAAGTGATTTTGTCATTTCAATGTAAATCTATCTTACTGTTCTATAAAAAAAGACCTACATCTTTGTTTACATTTTTCCCAACATATCAAAATATGACATTGGCATTAATATTTAATATATATTGATTTTAATAAATTAATATTAGTCACTCATCTCCTGCTTTAAGGAACAGCAAATACCCATGTAGACTATATATATATATATATATATATATATATATATATATATATATATATATATATATATATATATATATACACTCTGGGTACTAATAAAGAATTTTGCTAAATTATGATGATGAGTAATCAGAAAAAAATCAGCCTGAATTCTATAAATCAAACTAGCACTATCATTGTTGTTATTACTTTAAAAAATATTTTATTTATTCATTATTTCAAGCAGAGAGATACAGAGAGAGAGAAATATATATATATATATATATATATATATATATATATATATATATATATATAGAGAGAGAGAGAGAGAGAGAGAGAGAGAGAGCACCAGGGCCACCACCTTGTGGGTCTGGCTTACATGGGTACTGGAGAATTGAACCCAGGACCATAGGCACTGGAGGCAAGTACCTTAACCTTTGAGCCATCTCTCCAGCCCTGTTGTTATTACTTTTAGTCAGGCTCTGCAGGCAGCAAGAGAGATGTGAGTCTCAACAATTCAAGCAATTTAGATAAGTGGGTCACCATCTCTGCTGAGAAGAGTTTCTGATTAGGACTCGTCTGTGTGTAGGAGATTCCCAGTCTCCCCCAGGTTGAGTTTATTCTTCTTCCGCTATGCTGGGGAATCCCACTCTTTCCTCAGGACTTCCCATGTGTGCAGCTCAAGGTACATGGAAGATGCTCAGGCCTGTGTTTGCTTTTGCTCTCTCCCAGATCCTGGCTGGTTTATGGTTGTTTCTTTGTTTTTGTCAGTAACATGCAACTCCTGCCTGAGAATATTTGTGTCTATGGGCAATAGTGTGCCAAGTTCAGCACACTTCCCCTCTTCCCCTGCCCTCGCTCACCTAGGCAGTGAACAGAAATTGTGTTCCATACTCTGCTCACAGGGCCACTCTGTGGACTCACAGAGATAGCTTCAGGCTGCTTGTTCATAATTCCATGGGTCTCTACAATCAGACACCTGCACTGTTCAGATTATCCACATGTCTCTTGATCACTTCTCCACAGCCAGATCAATCCCTCCCCAAAACTATTCCCAGAAACACTGGCACCAAGTGGGAGCATGCACCAAAACTTCAGACACACTTTTGTGACTATTTCAAATTCCTCTTAGGTTAAAAGTTATCATTTGATAAAATACTTATTATATAATGTCAAGTGACAAAATTTTTCTTTTATTTCACTTTCATTTTATGTTACATGCTTGGTTTAACTTGGTTATATTCTTATTTTTCCTACTTTTATTTTACCCCAATTATAATAATTGTAGGACAAGAATTGTTTCAGAAAGTACCTTTACATTGCACCTCTTCTCAAGTACATTTTTGTTGCATCAATTTCTGTCATTAAAATGTATAGAATAGGCTTTTATTCTACCACTTTGAAAAAAATGACAAGAATCTTGTAGTATTTTGGTATTATTATAATTACTATAATATTTCCTAAATTACACATTGAATATCAAATAATGTTTAATTTAATTTACTATATACTTATCATAAGCCAAACTATTGATGCATCATTTCAATGTGATAATATTTATTATCAAAAAATTGTGTGTAAATTTCATGAGAACCAGAACCCATGTTTTCTAAGGCTTTTTATCACAGGTGACAATCAGACTTGTGGAGAAATCATTACTCAATAATAGTACTTTCATAAATATAAAAAATAAAATATGAATGTATTTTGTAAAATGATTGCAATATGTTTCATGTCAATCACATCAGATTGTTACCTACAAAGTCTTAGAAAGAAATGAGTGGAAAATATAAAAACAATGAATATAAAATGAGTTATAACACATTCATCTTCAGGTGCACATATTCACTGAACACATCATGAGTCCATGAAAGTGAACCATTATGATCATTGCATATGCAGAGAATGGAGAGACCCTATTTTCCCCTCCCAGAGGGTTATCTTATTCCTGTAAATATCCCTTCCTGTTCAGAAGACACTGTGTCCTTCAAAGGCTCAGTCAGTTCAATACTTCAGGTCGCATGGGATTCAGCCACCAAGGAACATGCGTGTGTATATGGATATACATATATAGCTGGGTTCTCATGGCATTTCACCAAAACCCTAAATACCAGACCAGATTATTTTAATCACACAAATTTGCCATCCTGAAACGAGGTATGAAAGGACCTGCTGCAGGTGAGCTAGTTACAAGGCATCTTTGTTCATTGTAGATTATTAAAGAGTGAATTTGCTAGTGGGTAGAGCTGCTTTGAGAACATACTGCTGTATTGTCAGAAGTGCAGTTTTCATATTGATAGAAGACAGTGTTGGGAAAGATTGCTTATGTCTTGTCAAATGTTTATTGCCACAAGTTTCAGACTTCAATTCAGTGCTATATTTCATGATGGTTATATGAATGGTGTACTTTCCCTGAATGAATAGACTTCATTAGAAGAGAGGGAAGCCAGGTATGGATCATCCATGGTAAAGGAAATGGCTACAGAAGAGATGCTGGTTATGCTCTGGACCCTGTTGCTCCTCACCTGGGCTCTGCATGCTCCTCACCTGGACTCCACTTGCTCCTCAGAAGCACACTCTAATTTTCTTTCTTCTGTTTAAGACAGATTTAGGCATGGCTATAACTCTTCCATCTTAAACAATAAGACCAACTAGGATGGACCCTCAGTCATGTTTAGGAAAAAACATGAAACATTGAGAATTGTCTGGTGGCGACTTAGATTTATTATCAATAAAATTTAAGAGAATATGAACTATAAATTCGTTCAATGTTGTAGTTAAAAAAGAATATATCAATGATTTTCACTGAAGAAAAATAATGATATGCAGCATTGAAAATATATTGTATATGTTTTTATATGTTTGGTCAAAATTGAAAGAATATAAAATAAATATTTTATTAAATATCTATCCCATAATCTTTTATATGGTTTGTTTCTATTAATATTTAAAACTTTACTATAAAATTTTACCCAACTATAAAAATAATAACATGTACCTATTTGAGCATGGAATGTATGGTAACAACCTAAAATTTCCATAATTGATAGTAAAAATTATATTTATTATTAAATAGACTACTAAGTCAGGCAGCACTGAAAAATTTTGAAGAGAACTAGAGACTTCACTTGATTCTGCAAAAAATGCTGAAGAGGTGAAGAAATATTTAGATAAACTGGGATTGTACTTATGTTGTAATGGAGAATCTTACATATAAAGATTTGAGACTCATTGATAATTGTGACTATCATTTTATATATGTTTTGGCAGTGCCAAGGATTAAGCCCAGGTTTTGGTGAAAGTGAGAGGGTGCTCTGTCATTGAGCTGCCCAGTCATCTCTGGTAATCAAGATTTTTAATTTTATCCTCTGCTGCTACCACTCTAGAACTTTCTTATTATTTTTCATAAACTTCTATAAAAGATTGGCTACTAAATTCATTTTGCTATAGCACAAAACTCTACTTTGTGAAAACTGTATAAAAATAATATGTGATGTTGAATATACTCAGAGAAAGCATCACTAAATAATGTTTGTTTGTTTCTCTCAGGAAAAAAGCATGTCTATGTCATTGAAAGACTCCAATAGCTCCAAATTCCAGGTCACTGAGTTCATTCTGTTGGGGTTCCCAGGCATTCACAGCTGGCAGCACTGGCTCTCCCTGCCCCTGGCCCTGCTCTATCTCACAGCCATAGGTGCGAACATCCTCATTCTGGTCACCATCTACCAGGACTCTGCTCTGAAGCAGCCCATGTTCCTTTTCCTGGGCATCCTCTCTGTGGTGGACATGGGTCTGGCCACCACCATCATGCCAAAAATCCTGGCCATCTTCTGGTTTGATGCCAAGGCCATTAGCCTTCCTGAGTGCTTTGCTCAGGTTTATGCCATTCACTGCTTTGTTGGCCTGGAGTCTGGGATTTTCCTCTGCATGGCTTTTGATAGATATGTAGCCATTTGTCACCCACTTCGCTACTCCTCTATTGTCACCAATTTGTTAATCGTTAAGGCAACCCTGTTTATGGTACTTAGAAATTGCCTTGGTGTCATTCCAGTGCCAGTGCTTGCCGCCCAGCGTAATTACTGCTCTAGAAATGAGATTGACCATTGCCTGTGCTCTAACCTAGGAGTCACAAGCCTGTCTTGTGATGACAGGAGGCCAAATAGTATTTGCCAGTTGATCCTGGCTTGGTTTGGTATGGGGAGCGACCTGGGGCTCATCATGGTGTCATATGCTTTGATCATGCGCTCTGTGCTCAGACTGAAGTCAGCTGAAGCTTTTTCCAAGGCTCTGAGCACTTGCAGCTCCCACCTCATCCTCATCCTCTTCTTCTACACTGTGTTGCTTGTGATATCAATAACTCACCTGGCAGAAGTTAGGACCCCACTGATCCCAGTTCTTCTCAACGTGCTGCACAACACCATCCCTCCTTCCCTCAACCCTATGGTGTATGCACTTAGGACCAAAGAACTCAGGCAAGGCTTCAAAAAGGTGTTCGGTTTGGATGTTCAAAAGAAATGAGACACTGAAAAGCTTGTCTGTGACAAATCAGTTTCTTCAAACCTGATGGTGCAATTTGAAAGACGATGTTGGAAGTGACTGAGTTTCCCATAATATCATATTTTTATGTAAACAATAATTAAACCTTCTTAAAAGAATAAATGAAATAAAAACCTCCAGATGTGCTACAAAATTGACAAAATCCAAATAAGGAATATATGTAGCAATAGGAAAGGAGTGTCTATAAAACTAAAGCTGTTAAAAACTAATATACTAATATACCTATTTATATGCATTGCCTAAAATGAAAGAAAAACAAAAGCATACTCATACCCACAGAAGCACTCAACTTAGAAGTAGTGGGACATGACTTTTTATAGAGCTTCTGATGTAACTCAGGAGCAAAGTCAGTCAGCCTGAAGAAGTGTCTTCCAGTCTAGCAGAGGCAGGCATAGAAAACACTTTGGTTGACCTAAGCCACACACACTATTATGGTGTTACAGATGGTAATGACCAATCTTGAGCAACCTAACAAAGGATTTCAGATTGTAGTTGGTGAAACGATGTGTGTTCTGTTCACATCAGCTACAATATCCACATCTATTTTCTTGGATGTGTAAATCTGTGTGTTTCAATGTGTGAATGAAGTGTGGGAGGAAAAGAAATTATCCATCTTCTCCCTATATAGGCCAGTCTTCACCTCTGTGCATGAGGCCACTTCAGACCCAAACTCTTAAGCACATTGAGATGGAAGGACCTGCTTCAGAAAACATACAAATATCTGATGAAAAATTATTTATGGAGAAGGAAAAAAATAACTCAATTTAGAATCTCACATCTAGCAAATATCAGAGGATGCTGGAGAACATTTTAAATATTTTACCTAATGATAAATGTTTTTAAAAATATTTAAGTTTTTATTATAAGTTCAGATTTACAGACATGTTGCAAGACTAGAAGAAAAATATTGTATATTCTTTATACAGATTGCACAAATACTGGTATTTTGCTTAATTTATCAATTTTCTATATATGTGTATGTTCTTATGCACTACTTGATTTTGTGTCTATTTGTGAGGCGTGCATGCATGTGTGTACAGGTGCTAACATATATATGTATGCATTTGTTTGTGCTGGAGCATATGTGTGAACATGTGAAGGCTAGAGGTCAATTTTCACATGTTACTGAGACACTGATGTTGGTGTGTTACCCTTCTGTTAGAAAAATCCAGAGTGCACTGAAGATATGGCTTAGTGGCTAAAGGCACCTGCCTGCAAACCCAGATATCCCAGGTTCCATTTCCCAGTATCCATGTAAAGCCAGGGGCAGAAAGATGGTGCATTTATCTGTAGTTCATTTGCAGTGGCAAAAGCCCTGATGTGAGTATTCTCTCTCTACCCTCTTTGATACCACTCTCTCTTTCCCTCTTTCTCTCTCTCCTTACAAATATATAAATAAAATATTAAAAAAACAAAGTCAAAACTGCCTCCAAAAGAGTACCAACAGAAATAGCATTTTGACTCCAGTTGGTCGGAATTTTATGAACTTCTATGTTCTATGATATGCTTATGAAAAACTATACCATTTTTTACTTCCAACATTATAGTACTTTAGGGAAGGCATATATAGGAAAAGAGTTGGGTTATTAGAAAATTTGGTCACAAATCTCTTTCATTGTGGTTCCATGGATTACTTGGGAGGTCATTGTGCACTGACCCCTGTTTATTCATGGAGCTGGGTGGGCAGAGTCTTGGAACAATGGTGAGCATGACAGGCATAACCCGGGAGGCAGTCATAGTGCACAGCTCATTTATGAGATTGGGGAAGGTACTTTAATAAAGTATGGAAAAGGAGAGGAAGGGGGATAAAGAGCAAGGGGATTGGCAGGGGCAGGGTGGCCTGTGGATGTCTCATGAAAGGATTGGCAGGGGCCAGCTGTATAGATAAGCTGGAAGGACTGTCTCTTTGCCTCTGCATTGTTATTACCTTATAGCTGAATTATGTGAACTCCAGTAAAGTCAGGCCTTGAATTGCCTGGACTTATCAGGGTTTACTGGGGCCCACCAGGTGGCTGGAGGATGGGGATGAAAGGAGTCAGCTGAACTGCAGGTCTCACGATGAGATTATCGGGGTTCCAGGCCAGTCTCAACTTCCCTTTAACCCCGTGTCCTCCATGCCTCTCAGCAGAGTCCCACATCTCCCCTTTTTGTTTTCATAATGGAGCATTACTATCTTTTAAGGCAAGATTTTTATATCCCATAGTGGGCAAAGCTATTATGACCTGGTGGGTGGTGACCTTAGTAAGGCTCATAATTTGTTTTTGTTGTTTAAATTAAAAATTGTATAAATAAGGGATTATACATAAGAGTAGAAATAATACACTGGGTAGGGACTGATAGCATGGTAACATTGTGTGGGGTCTGTCTCCTAATTTCCCATATTTCCCCCCTCTTGAGGACACCCTAACTGTTTTTGGATGTGGACAATGAAATCTCTTATTTATTTCCTCTTGAAAGGACATAAATTTGTGGAAGTTGGAGGTATCTCTTAGAGAAGGATGGATCCCTGAAGCAAGGAGGGGGCTGAGGAATGGGAGGAGCCAGAAAGTCAAAGGGTTGAAGAGCCAAGAGGTGCGAGTATCAGGGTGTTGTGGTCAGCTTTCTAGTTGCTGCACAGAAAGAACCCAAGCAAAAGCAGCTTCTGGAGGAATGGTTTTATTGGGTTTATGGAATCGAGGGGAGACTCCATCCTGTCAGGGAAAATGATGGCATGAGCAGAGGAGTGGACATCACCTCTGCCACAACACTGGAAACAGTGGCAGGAAGGTGTGCCAAACACTGGCAAGGGGCAGCTGGCTTATAACCCCCATAAGCCCTCCCCCAACAACACAGCTCTAGCGAGGTTCTAATTCCTAAACTGCCATCAGCTGAGGATTGATTGCTGAGAACACATTCATTTGTTTTTGGGGGACACCTGGGTTAAACCATGACACAGGGGTATAGCAGTCTTAGCTCCTTTTGGAGCTTCTTTAAGGTACATTTTACATTTTGTTTAACAATATAAGAATCATTGACATAAAAACAACATTTTCCCCAAGTACAACACGTGTCCCCCATGTTCAGCAGTGATGAGATTTAGTGCCTTCTGGTATTGGAGCACCATTTCAGCAAGAGACATCAACTGTCTCTGGAAGGACTCAAGGCTACTGGTGGTTTATATCATGGCCTGATCAAGTTTATCTTGGAAGTCTCCTGTGAGGTGTGTGGCTCCTGGGATCCCCAAGGTTCCTACAGAGAGAGCTATCAAGGTCCGGATAATCAACCACTGGCTAATTGGCTAAGAGATTACTCAGTGGCAAGGAACCCTTAACTGGTACCAGGATCCAAGGCAACTTCATATGGACACTAAGAACCTAATCTCAAAGGGGAAGTCCCCACTAACCATGGACTTACAGAAAGGCCTCACCCCATAAAACCTATCCAAATCAACACTGTGTGTGTCATTTAATCAATACTGATCTCACTCTCCATTGGAGATTGTTTATATATTTCAGAAAGCAGCAAGAAACATGAACAACCCAATTCCACCAACAAGACCTGAGATGATGGGGGACACCCAAGCAGGAGGTGAATCACCCCTAACCCACCATTTCGCCCTAACAAAACCTTTAAGGAAGTGTCATGATTAGCAAGAGCTACTTCCAGAGCAGGTCAGATATCCTATGGAAGATAACAGAGATAGACACCAAAGATGCCCAGAATAGTTCAAATCAGAAATCCAGAAACTCTTAGGAGCTCAACAATAAAGCAGACTTAAAACTCACCCACCATGGCTCAGGGAAATTTGCAGAAAAGGTGGCATAAAGACTGAAAGAGCCATGGTGGAGAAGAATATACAGAGACATTGCCCCCCCAACAATGATGACAACAACAACAACAACAACAACACACACACACACACACACACACACACACACACAAATGAAATTTCCAGGAAAGTGGATGGACTTAGAACAGATCATACTCATCAAACTCACACAAGAACGGAAAGACAAATGCCACATATTCTCCCTCATCTCTTGTTCCTAACCAGGTTAAGCTTGAATAGTAAGCAAACCTGACATGTGAATCAGGAGACTGACAACTGAGATAGAAGGAATTGTTGGGGGGGGGGTTGAGGGAGGATGGGAGGGATTGGGGAGATAAACCCTAATCTAAATCCATAATAAATCTATACTGTAGAATCCTTACTTTTGGAGAGTAAGCTCCTGAGGAAGCTAGAGGCTTCGTCTGCTAAGAAGGGCCCTGAAAAGAGTGGATAAAGCCTATCCCCAAGATAAGTGGCTCTGGCTTGTAACTCCCTGCTCTAGTTATTGGTTAATTCCCACACTGAGATGTTGATAGGAGAGACCTTTGAGGTCCGTAAAACAAGACAGTTTATGTCAAAGCTCTTGAATACAAAACCCAGGCAAAATATAAGACCCTATTGCTGAAGATACCACAGGCTACTGTCACTCAACACTGAGAGACCTAGCTGAATCTGGAGATGAAGATAATGTAGCCTGTAAAGTGCTAGAAGGTGCATCATGAGCTGCCAGAGGAAATTGGCCATTGGTATTCAGAGAAAGCAGGGAACACTGATATATAATCCCAACTGATGGTATGAGAATGTGGAGGACACTGCTGTACAGCGGAGACCATCAAGGCAAGAAGTGCTCATTTGCGCAATACTGGCACTTAAATAGGTGAGTAATTGACTGGTTGATTGGCTATGAGCTCATCTCAGTGACAAGGAACCCTAAGCTGGAACTGAGATCCAAGGAAAATTCTCATGGAGACCAAGAATCTGTACTCCAAGGGGATGCCCCCATTAACTATGAGCCTACAGAGTGGCTATGCCCATTAAATTCTCACCAAATGAAAAATGTTTATCCCATTTAACAGTACTCATCTCACTCTCCATTAGATATTCTGTTTGTATTTCTCAGAAGGCAGCAAGAACCATGGACAACCCAATTCTACCAACAAAACCTGAGATTATGGCTGATATCCAGGCAGAAGATGAACCACCCGATCTCATCATCTAGGTCCCAAATGAAACTGTAGAGAAAGTGGCAAAATGAATGAGTGCTGCCTCCATAGCAAGTCAAAAAACCTGTGAAAGGGAAATGGGGACAGACACTGAGGATACTCAAAAGAATCCAAAGCAGAAACCCAGAGACTCTTAAGAGCGCAAAAATAAACCAGACTTAAAACTCATCCACCATGGCTCAGGGAATTATGTGGAAGAGGGTGTGGATAGATTGTAAGAGCCACAGTGGGGCCAATAACCAGAGGCATTACCCCTTCAACAACACCAACACCAACAACAATAACTGGCTACTGTTTTCACAATTCATAGCCCTCCATCCCATGGACCATTCCAGCAGTTCCACTGAGGAGAGTCTCAGTGGATTGGGGGCAGGGAGATGGGAAATAGGGGTACCAACACAAAACTTGTTCATACAGAGTTTCTAATTATTAACAATAAATAAATTAAGTTTTTTAAATTCTATTAAACCAAGAACAGGGACTCCAAAGGGAAACCCCCACTGCA
>PVHP010035529.1:0-18440 GCA_004024765.1 Zapus hudsonius
TCATATTTGAGAGCAAGGGGAGGTTCAGTGGATATGGGGAAATGAGCATCGTGCCCCTCCTCTGCCTGCCTTCCTTTGTGACAGGCCAGCAGGTGTCCTGTTCTAGGAGAGCCTTGACAAACAACCCAGGGAGCAAATGCATCCTCAGAAGAGGTAGCTGACTCTCAGAGACCTTCCTTCCTTGTACTTATGCAGTATTTGTGGTATTTTCTTTTCCTTTTCTTTTTCATCCTAGATAGAAAAAAAGGACAAATAAACCTGGTGAAACGTTTCACCAAGAAAAGGCTTTTTGAAAGGATTTGAAAGAAGACAAAAGAAGCCAGCCAAGCTCACTCTTGCAGACGTAGGGAGAGGGAAGAAGGGGGCTGGCGAGGAGGGACAGGGTGCTGGAGAGAGGGCCAGCATGCCAGTGACCTCTGGGAAATGTTGAAGAACATTTCTTCTGAGAAAAGAAAAAGAAGGCCAAAATATGACTCTAAGTCTCATTCCCATCTACACTGAAACTCCTGCTTCTGGGCTGTGAGTGAAGTCTGTGAGGGGAGATGCCTGAGGACTCTGAGGCTTAGAGAGTGTGCTGTCCTCAAGGGAGAACCTACTAATTGGTTGTTAATTGCATGGACTTGCTGTGGTCCTTGTTTGAGTCCTGGCTCCTCAGCTGGCTCTCTGTGTGGCCCTTCATGCTCAGCCTTAGGTATGTTAGCTTTAAGCTAAGGGGAAGAGGGCCTAGTAGATAAAAATGTTTGTCATGCAGCACGAATACCCGAGTTTTGATCCCTGGAACTCAAATGAATTTTGGATGTTGTAATTAGATTATCTAAAATCCCCGTGCACCTGGAGAAAGAAGGGAAGGGGAGACAGGTGAATCTTCCAGAAGCTCACAGGCTAGCAAGCTTGGTGAATGCAGTGTTGATGGAGACCCTGTTCCAAACGAGGACAAGCACCCAAAGTTGTCCGTTAACCTTTGCTGTGGCACACACACACACACACACACACACACACACACACACACACACACAAGAGCATGCACACACGCACATACACACACCCACACAAAAAATTTAATAACACCCACTTCAAAGGTGAAATTGTATTTAAAAGATTTATGTAGAACATCTAGCAGGGTTTTTTTTTTTTTTTTTGTCACATTCAGAGTTCACAACAGGGGACCGAGACAGACAGTTTTTCAGGCCCAAGGTTTTATTAATGCCAGGAGAGACCAACGCCATGGGAAGCAAAGGGAAGGGAGTTTCAGAGGCCCAGAGACTGGTCACTGGTGCACTGCAAAGCAGAAGCCTCCGACCCTGAGTCAGGGGAGGAAGAAGATTTTAAGTGCTTTCAGGAAGGGGAGTGTGAGGGAAAATCGCATTGTCTGATGGGGAACTTTTCTGGTCTGCATTTTATGACCACTTCTTAGGGTTCTCTGGAGTGCCTACAGAAACTCCCTTAGGGAAGTGAGGTTCAGATTGCCACATGCCACATGTGGTGTCTGGGAGGAGCACTGGGTCCTCACCTAAGCCCTGGGGCAGTAAGGACAGGACCTGTTGGGAGGGGTAGGCAGGAGAGGCAGCTCTCCTGGAATCCAAGTGTCTGGCACTTAGGACAAGATCCATGCCTATTAGTTGTTATATCTTAGTGACCCACATAGCTGCAATACATTTCTTTCAAAACCTATGCTGCTAGTTAGGATCAAGGAAGATCATTCTAGACTACAGTCAGCAAAGGTCTGTGAATTGATCAAACCACAAATAAATGCTTACTCAGGCATTGATAGAAAGGTGACCCTGATTTCATCCCTGCCTTCTCAGAGCTTAAGGTTTAGAAAGCAAGGCAGACGCATATAAGAGCAATTGGACAGAATGAGGAGAGTTCCATTAGAGCTACTTTGTGCTGGTTTAAGTACTAACCCTGGAGGCAGAAGACTTAGGTTCAAATCCTAGCCTGAAACCTGTTTAATTCTGGGCAAGAAATTGAACTTTACTCTTGCACCTAAGAGCTGTGGGGAAGATGAAACTTGTGAATAAAATCTCATGCTTAGCTCCTGTAAATGCTTACTATATTGTGGTCATAGAAATGAAAAACCACCAGCTTTCCTCTCCCTCCTTTCTGGTGGAAGGTGTGCCTAAGAAAATAAGGTTGAGTACCAGGTAGGCAGTGGTGAGGAGAGAAGGGAATCAGAGAGAGAGAAGGCACATGCAGAAACCCAGAGGAAAGAGGGAACTCGAGAAGGTACATATGTGGAGAGTTCAGGAAGAAAATTGAAAGATGCTAAGGGAGAAAACCACATCAAGGCCTTTGCAAGCCACGCTCAGGAGTTTGGACTTTCTCCCCAAAGCAACAGGGAGCCCTGGATGAGTAATTTAATCAGATATCAAAAATCCTGGGAACAGATGCCAGGGGGAGAACTGAGTAATGACAGAATGGAGTTGCGGATTTAACCCTGGAGAAGGCCAACATTTGGGGACAGGGGACAGAAAGGGCACAAGTGCAGGAGCTTTGGAAGGAATAGATTATGAGAAGAAGCAGGTAGCACTGTGGTCGGCTGCAGAGGGAGGATAGGATTTCAAGTCAGGAGGGTGAAGCAGGGGTATCGAGTGCCATGCAGAGATCAAACAAAATAAGAACTGAGAGAAGTTTATTGGTTCTGGCAATTAGGAGGCAATTGGTGACCTTAGAGCACTGGGGAAGCCTTGGGGCTGGAAACCAGATGGCAGAGGACGCACTCACCAAAGACAAAAGGGACTCCTTGGATGACACCTCCATGTCCCCAAATTGGACAGTAAAAAAATTAAAAAGCAAAGCTAGAAGTCAGAGGAATTGAGGGGTCTCCTGAGTAGGAAAGGCATAAGGGATGGTGTCCATGAAGAGAGAATTTCAAGACGTGGAGGAATGGAAAGACCTGGAGAAAACTGGTGGGCTGACTTTGGAGATGGGTCCTTCAGACACAATACAGAGACAGAGATCATCTTTAGGTTGAAGAAAAAGCCAGGAAATAGTATTAAGGGCTTAAGAATGAGGGGATTATACACAGAAATAGGGACTTAGTGTTTTGGAAGGTTTTGAGTTGGCTGCCCTGGGAAAAGCTTTCTAAACTCAATGTGAAATGAATGAAACAATGGCTGAGCACCCACAAAACTGAGGTGTGCCTCCTCAAAAATCAACTAATGGATCTAATTCTTCTAAAAGTCACCACCTGTAATAGAATGAAAAATTCCACCCCGCTTAATTCCTTGTGAAATGTCACTTTAATTCTAATCTAGAACCCCAGGAAGCTAGTAAATTTGATCAAAACAGTTGTGGGTTCTCTAATATCTTTAATTATACTCTCTTTCCCCAAAAAACTTAGCATTGCCTTTCAAAGAGCTTCCAAGTAAGTATTGATGTGGCCAGTGCACTCTCTCCTCCCTGCCCTGGGCTTTCAAGTTCACAAACACAGGACACAACTCCTATACACTGCAGGTGTTGGAGCCCTGCCTGCTTGCCTCTGACATTCACTGACGCATGGGGAGACTACTCATGTGCGTTAGCCATAGCTTCACAGCGACATCATCCCCACATCCTTTGCCCACACAGCAAGCGGCAAGGATGCATTATCACGTGGAATAGAATGTGTCCTCACATCACTGCTGGTATTTGTCCATGAAGTTTAGTCATTAGACTTGTCTCAGGCCCATTTTAGAGTCTGATTCCCCTGAAAAGTTGCTCTCTGAGAGCCATGGATGCTCCTGGGGCCCCTGAGCCAGTCTGCCAACCTTACTCTTTCAGAACAGACCATCACTTCCTATCAGGAAGCTAGACGAGCCTAGTAGGGAACAGTCAACATTTTTAACAGTCAAACCAAACTAAAGAATTACACATTCTGGCAAGTAGCTTCTCTAGTGTTTCTGACCATAAAGCTAGATTTCTTAGCTGCAAGATTATCCCCAGCAGGGAGCCAAAACATAACCTCAAACTAATTTTTGTCTTAAAGTGTCCTGATTTTACCTGCATTCTCCCTATATCTCCATATATCACTTATTTTCATTCCAGCATCATACTTGGAGCTGAAAGCACAAATACATTTGAAATCTTAAACCGTAAGCTATTAAAGAAAGCCAAAAGAGTCCCTTTGTGTTAGGATTTCTTCTGTCTGAGAGCTCAGGAGCAGTTGCCTCTGACATAATAGCTCTCCTATAATACCTGCCAGGGACAGAGGTGGCTTTAGGACCAAGTATAATCACTTTCCCCACGTATGAACTTGGAAACAGAAAAGTAACATTAACAGACTCATAAACTATCTGACACCAAAGAAAAATTGATGGTATTTTTGTGTCTTGGAAATTTGAAGTGAGGTAAAAGCACATCAAAAGGAAAGACTTGATCTGTCCTGCTTTCAATTTTCCCTGATTTTTCTCTTTTCAAAATGATTTTTAGACTTGGTTTTTAGATTTGTAATTATGTTTATCATTGCAAATGGTTTAATTTTCATTGTAAAAATCTAGATTAAGCTTCTGAATTTAGCATGGGAGAAAGAAATTATTGAAAAAAAATTTTTCTCTTTTTCTTTTTTCCTTGGGGAAGGCTTTGATTCTCACAGGATATCAAATTCCATAATTTCATAAATAAGTATCAAAAAGTCCATTGCCCAACCCCAAGCTGGGCTGGTCTTACTTGTGTGTTTGTAAAAGAGTAATCTACATGTCGTTCCCTGGTAAGTTAACATTTAGTTAATTACCCAGAGCCTTGACATGTTCTGTAATTGCCACTTGGCTAACCAACAGTTGATACTTGTCATGGGGAGAATTTGTTGAGACCTAAAGAAGTAAGCTCTTGATGGATGGGGAACAAACCAAATAAATACAGTATTTTATGTTCTTTTAATTCAGGGCCAAGTGGATTTGGATGAAGTGTTTATTTAGTTTGCTGGCTGTTTCAAGATGCTGTGGGGTATTGATTCCTTTTATTACTAGCAGCCGTTTAACCTGACCTCTTCCAGATCCAGTATTTTAAAAGCCATAAATTTTAACTTTACTTACAAGCAAAGGCTGAAACGCTGTGAAAGCCTTTTTATTAGTTGAGCGCCACCATTCCCGATGCTCTGCTGTCTCTGCTGGCAACAATATTTAGGGCTTCTTAAATGAGAGTGGCTGCCGAGCTGCTGGGGGAGGAGCAGGAGCAGGGATAATAAACATTGCCAGGGTGTAGGGTTCCTGATGCAACAGCAGACAGTTGCAGAAAGAAGTGGCAGACCCAGAGCAACAAGGACCAGGGTTTCTTGCATGCCAAGAACTGAATACCCCACGGAAAGAGAATCCACCCGGTTGCCAGGTGACCAAAGGGCAAAGTGAATCCAGAGACCAGTTCCAAAGACCCATCCCTGAATTTCATATCCCAAGGTCTCAGGCATGTGGCTAATCTCTGAAATTTTAACAAACCAAAAACATCTACTTTTCTCCCTCAGCTAGGGAAGCTCATACTTTACATTAAAGATGAGTGGTGTGAGGTCTAAGACTGTCTCTAGAATGTATCCTTAACTTCTTGAAGACACCATCCATAGTCAGTCCTCTGGAGAAAGGCAACTGTTCTGTCTTAATAAGCAAATCAAGACCTTTTATTTTCACAAAACCCTGTAATGACCTTCCTGCCAAGTGGTGTCTTTTTATTAAAAAAAAAAAAAAAAACTTGGTTTTTCAAGGTAGGGTCTCACTCTAGCCCAGGCTGACATGGAAATCATTCCAGGCTGGCCTCAAACACACAACAATCCTCCTACTTCTGCCTCCTGAGTGCTAGAATTAATTGCATGTGCTGCCACACCACTAACTTTTTTCTATAAAATAAAGAAGAAAAAGAAATGGATGTGAATTACCCTTCAAATGCATGAACACTCAACAGTGCCCTGTCTGCAGTTATGGACAACCAGAAGCTACTTCTACTTGTGTGGCTCTGGTTGTAACTTAGGCATATCCGTAGTTTTGGTGCACTGTAGAAAATTCCCCATCCATTTTCTAGTCATCAAAGATGTTTGTTTAAACAGATTTTCTTTTCTTGACCCCTAGACCTCTTTTGATTTGATCATGCAGCAAAACTCTAACACAGAATTAGTGAAGTTATGTAAGCAAAGAATTATCATTCACCATAGAGAAAAACATCAAATACAAGGGAAAAATCATATTGAAATTATTCATGTAAAATTTCATACAACAAAAATATTGAGTGAGGAGATACCTCCTCCTTCAGCCTTACTTCATATTTATTTGCATTGAAATATAATCCAAAATGATTTTGTTTTTGTTATGTCACATTCCAGACTTTAATATCTGTATTTTAATTTATGATAATAGTCTCTTCAGTTATCTTAGTGACTTAAGAAAAAACAAAAAGATTCTTTTTTATTTTCTAATTAAATTGTTTCTACAACCCATGATTCTTACATTGCTAAACAGTAAGAAATTTTTTAATGATTTGGATAAAAATCAGAGTTAAAGCCACATCAAGGACTGGGGAGATGACTCAATGCTTAATGTCCTTGCCATGTAAGTATGAAGAAGGAGTTGACATCTAAGAACCCACCTGCTGCTGAGCCTGGTGGCTCATCTGTAATCCAGCACTCAGAACTTGGAGACAGGCGATCCCTGAGGCAAACTGGCTAACTAAACTAGCCAAATTGGTGAGTGCTGAGATCTCTTGAGAGACCTGAAAGACAAGAGTAATCAAGGGAGACTTCCAATATCAAACTTTGGCCTCCACATGTACACATACACCTGCTCACACCTGTGCCCACATGCACACACACACACACACACACACACACACACACACACACACAACTGTCAGCATTTTGATATTTTTCCTGTTTTAAAAAAAATTACCTCAGAGTAACTACCATTAAAATAAAACAGCCAGGGGTAACAGAAATATTTATACATTATTGATAGAAGTATAAATTAATCCAGCCACTATGGAACTCAATATGGAGGTTCCTTAAAAATTAAAAATGATTATCATTGGTAGTGGGGGGATGACTATTATAAAAGTATGTTTTAGGCATACATGAAAAAGTCACAAGAAAATGTGTTACTTTGTACAATTAATATACCATTACTTCTAAAAAGTCACCTGAACATAGGTCCCACACTGATCAAAATAATTGTTTTCATATAAAAACCAAACTCCAAAGCTTTCAGAATGTGAGCACTGTTGCACTTCAATGAACAGAGACCTCTGCCAGGCACCTTCAGAAACCAGGTTTTCTTTGTTTGGGTTGTTGTTTTATTTAAACTAAGCTCTAGAATTTATTTGGATTTCACCTGTTTTATTTATTTATTAATAACTTTTATACTTGCATTATGATGCATTTTGATCATGGTCTGTTCCTGTTATCTTCTCTTAACTCTTCTCCCATACCCAATTCCACCGAACCCCTTCTTTCCAATTACTCCCTCTTCTACTTTGATGTATTTTTGCCTCTTTCACCATCCATAACAGTGTGTTGGTGGGCCCATCGTTGTGCACGTCTTGTATAGGCAATGATGCTCACTAGGAAGCCATGAATGTCATAGCCACTTCATGTGGGAAGACATCTTTCCAAACCACTCCGTTCTATCCTTTGGCTCTTGTATTCTTTCTGCCCCCCTCTTCTGCAGTGTTCAGAGCCTGGCTGGAGGTGATATATGATATACATGATTTGTTAATGCTGAACACTCAGCTGTCACTCTCAGCACTTTTGTGAGTCCCCCCAACACTTACCCCTGACCATGAACTGCAAAGAGAATCTTCTCTGACTAAAGGTGAGAACAGCCCTCATCTACGGGCATCAATGCAAACACTTAGAGAGCCATTTGATGGACACAACACATCCATTTAGCCAACAGTAGTAATTGTTTCCCTCCTAAGGCCTATGACTTTCTCAGCCATAGGATTTTAGCTATTTTTAGTACCAGAAATGAATTCCCTCCCATGGAGTGGGCCTCTGAGCCAATCAGAGAGCAGTCGGTGACTACCATAAAATTCATTCCACTACTGTACCAGTGGGCACATCTTGCCTGGCTGGTCAGTTGTATGATTCCTAGGGTCCTCTGCTGGTGAGACTGTTGATGACTTTTCTCCTCCAGCAACCTGCATAATACTCCAACCTTGTGAGAGCTAGCCAGCTTCTATGTTCTGTAACTGAAGCATTTGTTGACTTTAGCAGTGGGGGCTTCTCTTCTACTTTGGGTGGGTAGCCAAGAGCACTCATGGTCCTCTCCAACCAACAACTCACTGGGATTTTCCTATAAGAACCTAGGGCTTTTGGGAACAGTATTAGCCATCCATGCTGGGAACTTCTGCTGAAATTCATTTTTTAAAAAGTTATATATTAAAAAAGGTTATAATTTCAAGTTAGTGAACAAAGAAGTAGGTTTCCATGTGGAGAAATCAGGTGTTCTTAGCCATCCTGTTCTTATTACCTAGCTCACTAAGTAGCAGTTCAATGTTTACAGTGTTTTCTTTCCTTTAGCCTTGAGAAAAAGGGACTCAACTGTCACCTGACGGATAGTCTATACCACAACCTTTTTAACACCACACATTCTACCTTTTAAACTTTTAATTTTAGTAAAGCATATATCTAGCATACATTTTGCCACCATATTTTTAAATAGAGTTCCGTAGTCTTCGGTACAAGTGCAGTGTGATGCATCCATTTAACATCTAGATATTCTAATGAATTCCTCTTTTTCATCAGCCAGCCAACCACCTCTACCCACAACAGCTGTTCCATTCCATGATCTCCTAAGAATGTTCCCTGTTCACCGACAAGAGGGAGAGCAGCCTTCACCTTGGGGAAGTTTCTCAGGTTTCTAGAAAAACTTTCTGTAAGGTTGGCTGTCATGGTGTGAATTAAAAGGTTATGTCAGAGGTTAAACTATGCAATTAAATCAAGAAAGCAGATTATTCTAGTAGCTGACATTAACTTTTGAAAAGAGACAGGATTAGCTGTAGTTAGTCACATATAAACTACACAAAGCGAACAAAAGAAAAAATTATTTCACCGACTACTTCCGTTGAAAGAAAATCGTTCCATCTCAGACCTCTAATTTTTCAGCTTAATTCTGTTACTTCATGAGGCTCATTATCCTTTCCAGATTTGCACTCAGCAACTGATGCATTGTGACGGGTTGTTTTTGTTTTTCTGCTTTAAAAAATATTCCCTCTCTCCCTAAATAATTATCTGCAAATTAACCTTTTCTCTTACCGGAATATTTGTGGGGATAGAATATAGAAATAGAAATGTGTATGGAAGACTGTAGACAGGAGATAAATTCTTTGAGGCCGCGAGGGAATCATTTATTAAATGACTACAGCAGCCCACTAAATGGGCCCCTTTTGACCTGAAAGAGTTAATGTTCAATTGAAAGTGTCTGAATTGTCCCCAGTTTTACTCCCTTCGAAGGCTCTGACCCATTAATGGCAGTAATAATAATAATAGAAAACAATCCCACTTGCCTCCATTACTCTGAACTGTTAATGGTCTCCTAATGTTTTTGCTTCTTTAAGAGTAACTGAAAAGTGACATTTGGCACAGCTAAAATTTCAAATGTAGTATGTTTTTTCATTACCACTTTTACATGTCGTGCAGGGTGCTGAGTAAGGAATAAGGCAAAGGATTATAATTGGTCTTTTAAATCATCATAAACATTTATTTTTCCCCCCATGGCTATAGCTAGTGCCAATAACTCAGCCCTTGGATGATGGGAGAGACTATTTAATGATGCATCTCCAGCTCCTTCTTAGAATCGTATCCAGAGCGAGGCGGGGGATATAAAATATAGCATATTGTTTGCTCAGAAGTTGGTTTTCAAATAACAGAAATAGCTTTTATTTTTGTAGAAGTGTCAGCAGTGAACCAAGCGTTCCTCTCGTTTTTGTATATATAAATGCTTTTTAGAAAAGTCTTTGTGTTTTTATAGTTTTATTACAAGTGGTGAGCAAGAGTATAATAAGGCTTTGCAATGTATGTGGCAGAAATAGGGCTCTGTCGTGGGAAGCCACATCTATGAACAGTAGACAATGTCCCCTCTGTGGGGCTGTTGAGAAGACACGAAGCAGGAGGACCAGAGCCTGTCACATGAGATGGGCCCTGGTGATTTCAGTGGCAATAGGACAAAGCCCCCATCCTAGGTTTGCTCTTGTCAGGAGGAGGTGAATCAGTTCCCGAATGCTATATGGTTTTCCTCCCAGAAACCAAGTGTTTGATCACAAGATCACAGATTGTAATCTCAAATTGGCCTCTAGAATTTACTATACATCCATTCATCTGGTGACTAAGCTCCTTCATGGTCTTTTTCATCCTCTCAGTCAACCTCTTCCCCCACCTCGTTCCCTCCCCACTGCCAAGAGTATTCCACAGTAGACAAATTGGGTTCATGCCAGCCCCATCCATGCCAGGCTCCTGCCTCTTCCTTTCCCTCTACCTCTCTAGGGTACCTCTGTCTGAAGCTGCCTGTCCTTGAGATTCCATTTCAGGCAGGTCATCCTCTGTCCTTTGATCCTCTCTCTGTATCTTAACACATTGCTTTTATTTTGGGTGCTTTTGAGTTCTGAATTGTGGCTCATCAAGCACATTTGGTTTTTTTTGTTAGTAGGTACTCCCAGAGAAATACCCATCTTTTTTTTTATACATCAGTGTCTATTAATAGCAACAGATGCCATGCAGATAAGGTCCAGTGTACAATTTTTGTACATATGACATTTCACCTGACCATAATAAAAATCTATGAAATTAGTTCTGGTATCAACTCAGTTCCATCAACTCTAAAATAGGAATAACTATATAGTTCATATATTTAAAATGAGTTGATATATGTAAAAGCACTTCAAACAAACCTAATACAGGTAGCTACTGAAATTGTTACCAGGATCATCAATAATGTTATTTTCATTATTCCACTTCATGGGTCAAGAAACTGAAGCCCACATTAGTTAAATGACCTGTCTACATCCCAAGTCTTCCCATCTCAGGTCCATACTGAAGGTGCTTACTACATTAAATTTTTTGATAAGTATTCCACTCTGCTTTTAATTATTTTTAAATTTTAATTACTGATTTGCGTGGGTGGGAGGTCTCTCAGTGCTGCAAATAAATGTCTGTCTGGCGGAGAGGCTGTAAAATTGAACCGTGGGTCAGCAGGCTTTGCAAGCAAATGCCTTTAACTGCTCAGCCAGCTCCCCAGCTCCATTTAGTCTACTTTTAGCCCACACTTCCTTAGAATCGATTTATTGGCAAGTTCCTAAATCAGTTTTCCAGAACTATCTGTGTCAGAATGTGTGAAGCCAATGCACTGAAACTCCCTGAACACCCTCTAGACACAGGTGCCTCCTCCCGAGAGGCAGGTGTGAGGTGTTAGCAAAGTGGTTAAGGGCATCCTGCGGGAGCAGCCAGTCCCACAAAATGATGCCAGATTTACTCTTATGATCTCTGTAATCCAGAACAACATCTCTATGTTTGCAATTGTAGGTAGATGTTTGAACCTCTGGCCAACCATAGCAAGAAATGGTTTTAATTCTCTTTTGGAAACCATCCTTTGTTTCTAAGTTGTCCAACACTTAGTAGTATATCTGTAGATACTTCTGGTGAACTGGAGAGTGGTACTCTAGCTTCACAAAGGAGTATGAGGCCAGGCGAAGGAAATTAATTTAACAAAAGGCTTCTGAATGTTGGGGAATTTGTGGCTCATAAAACCCACCAGGCATAGGCTAAATTAGAACGTGTCTAATGTCAGGCATTCTGTTCCCAGGTGAATCAGTACTTGACCCATGAGCCCTTCACCAATGACCTTTGCTCCACAAGTGCCTGGTTGGACCCCAGTAGAAATGCCTGCTGATAATATGGATTGTGATACTGAGGAGAGATGGAGAGGGCGTCAAAAATGCTTTAAGTTTGAATTGAAGAAAATCAGATTCAAACTGTTGGTTTTTGTCAACAAAGGTTATTTGCTGACTTATGCGCCAAAAAGCTCTGCACTCACTGATCATGCGTGGGTCACAGGTACCTAGGGGATGAGTCAAGGAGGCATAAAAACTGAAGGAAAATCAGATGCTTTTTCCAGGAAGAGTAAAGGACATTGGACAAGGGAAAACAATGAATGCTAACTCTAGAGGGAGATAATAGGGATAGTGAAACCTTATGGAGAGATGCATTTCTCTTCTGATTTCTCCAGATGCTTTCCCTGAGGTGGACTAAAGCAGTGTTTCCATAGGTCCTGGCCCTTTAATGCAATTCAGCAAGAATTTCAGCATAAAGAAGACTGATCATAGACTTCCCCTAGGGGAAGGTTATTAATGAAACGACCCCCTTCTTGTAACCTTGTTTCCCACAGCCAAGGACTCCTTGAGCTGAGTTATAGGGAGATTCCAGCACATTGTCAGATCTCTCAAAACATGAAGTAGAATTTCCTCTTCATGTTTGCCACCTCATTTATTTTGTGTGTCTCCATGTTTTTAGTTTTAATGCCCATTAATCATTATATATAACAAAATATAGTTAAGTTTGCCTAAGAGGAGGCAGTAAAGGGTCTGGTCATAGCAGTCAAAACTAACTAAGCCATCTCAAGAGCAAGCCTAGTTTTAACTGGCAGTGCACCTAACCTGGCCAGGGATATATACCTGTGAGGTGAACATGATAACCACTACACTATGGAAACCCATTAGGGACACAACTGTAAACACCTCTTGCTTCCAATGAGGGCTAAAACATGTCCTCAACCTTTCTCTACTGCTCAGAGAATAAATTGGGTAAAACATCACCATACATTGTGAAGACAGGTGATTGACTACACTAAAAAAGTATCTGAAGAAATTGAAAAAACCTGAAGTGCAAACTGAAAAAAAAGAAATTATCAAAAACAAGTTATTTTATTTTAGAAATGAATTCCATTGCTATAAATATTTCTCTCTTTAACTTATCCTATACATTTCTTCTATACTATTTCTCAAAATACAATATTATCAGACCGTTCCTTTTATAAAAGATTCAGTGACTTTGGATTGTCCCTTATTCATTGTAACCTCATAGCCAGAGCACCTTCATGCCTTATTTTCTCCTCTTTACCCATGCATACTATCTCCCAGCCCAGGGGATTGCTTTCACTCGCTAGTCCCACCATTGGGCTGTGTATTTACCACCTAGGAGACAAATCTCAACTTTTCCTCATGCATTTCCCTCTTTATGGGGAGCTTACCACCTCATACATAGAGAAAAAAATGAAACAACTCTGTTCAATGCAAGACAAGCCCGAGGAGATCACCCTGCATTTGCTTTTCTTTGGAGCTCCACAAGCCTAGACCACTCTAAGGCTAACTTGGATCCTATGCTAATGTCAACATGCTTCACATTTGGTGTGTACCGGTTCCTAGCATTAGTGACCTTATGAGCATTCTAACTTTGTTGATGGTTTTATGGCTTAATTTGATAGAGAAAAGTCACTTGCACAGTGGAAAAAACTATCTGGCACTTTTCTTGTATTCCTGGTCATGATCATGAAGTAATGTTAGCTTTTGGTTCCATTATGAAAACTGTTTAGGCTAGTAATGCAGTGCAAAAGGTAGATAGATGCTCCTTTGAAATGTGAAGGAATCTTAGGGTGTGTAGGGGGTTGAAGGGGGAAGTTTTCAAATAGCAAGTGAAAATGACAAGTTGTTGATGATCCTGACAGATTCTATGTGAATGTGTAAATAGAAATCCTGTGGCATTCTGAATCCTTAAATGAATGGAAATTCTGTAACTTAAATGAGATATAATGACATTTATTATTTACTATGTGCCAGTAATCATGTTCAAAGATCTGTATCAAACAATTTGTGAATAACCTTAGAAGAATGAGGCATTGATATGAATGCTACTGAGGAGGAGGCTGTGGGATGTAGAAGCAGGAGCCAAGTAGATGCAACTAGACTAGGAATGGACCTGGGACATGATTCCAAGTGGGGCTAGAACTGTGTGCAAAGTACCTATTCCTTTAAAGATCCAATTGTTATTAGAAGCTAGACAGGCAATTAATTAGTGAAGTGATAACATGGCCCTCATTGATAATTAGACTTCATGGAAACCCAAGAGTTTTTTACATTTTTATTTTATAAAATTTGAGGCCTTAACCAAAGCCAGTGCAACCAGAAACTAAATAGGTATCTAATATCTGACAAAATAGACTTCAAACAAAAATAATGAGTTTTTTATTTAAAAAAAAATTATGAATATATTCACATCAAACATCAATGAACCCCATGATCATAAAACAAATACTACTAGGTATAAAGACACAGACTATCACCAGCACAATAAGAGTGGATAACTTTAGTATTGTCCTCTTACCAATTGACAGGTCATTTCAAGAAAAAATAAATGGAGAAACAACTGAGTTAAATGTTCTTATATGCCAGTTGGACCTAACTGACATCTATAGAAGATTCCATTCCAATACTATAGAATATATATTTGTTATAATCAGCTCATGCTGCTGGGATGAACACCCAAACCAGGCACAGTTTGGGGGAGAAAGAAGGGATGTATTTAAGGCTTACAGATCCAGGGAAAGTTTCATAATGGCCAAGAACACTCCATTGTAGCCCTTGCATGGTCCTGGTATATCTAAAACATTTTTGGGTCTCCATTGCAAACAATGGTCCATCTTCCAATAGCTTCACTGGCCAATCAGGGACTTCATGCTTTGTTCCATACTTAAATTCAACCTTGATCAAACTCTCTGGGCATGAGCAGTATAATGCATATAGCCCTTATTCTAGTAACACAGTTCCAAGAAAGTTCTCTGCAGTCTTTCCTTCCCCTTTGAAAGTTTATAAGCCAAGCCTCTAAATTCAATTCTCTGCGCACTTAGCATTTTCAAACTCTCACCAGAATAATTCATGTGCCAAGTTCTCTCTCATTTTTTTCCGCAATTCTACCCCATTCCTTTGTACCAAAACTGCTGTAGACAGCTCACACTGCTTAGATGAACTTCCAAACCAGACACAGTTTATGAGAGGAAGAAGTAATTATTTGAAGTTTACAGATCCACAGAGAGAGAGGGAGAAAAAGAGGGGGTCTGAAACCACCACCAGCATCTCCAAAAGCTTCCACACAGCTTAGACTACTCTTTGAATACCTTAGGCTGGAATTCCAGATCCACCTCCAGTAACATCTTTGAGCTGGACCTGAGGATCTACCCAAGGTGACACCTCCTTCAAGTTGGAAGCTTAAAAAAAAAAACCTGAATCCACTGGGGGATACGCATTCAAACTACCATAGAGACATTACAAGGTACAAATGAAATTAAGAAAATCATTAGGATATACCATAAAAACAAATTGTAATAAGTTGGAAAATAAAGAAAAGATGAATTTATACACATATATGACCTACTAAAATTAAACCAACAAAACTTGAACAGATCTGTAAAAAGCAATGAGATTGACACAATATTAAAACATCTCCCAGCTAAAGAAAGTCAATGTCTGGATAGAGTCCCTGCTGAATTATAGTAGTGTTCCTTTAACTATTTTATAAAAGAGCAAAAGAAGGAATGCTCACAAACTGTGATATCAAATCTGGATGAAAATATAACAAATGAAGAAAGGAAAAGGAAATTATAGGCCATTCACCCTGATGAATATAGATTTAAAAATAACTCTCAATAAAATGTCTGCAAAGTGAATTGAAGAACACATCAAACAGATGATTCACCGTAATAATGCTGACATCATTCCTGGGATACAAAGATGGTTTCCAGATGCAAATCAATAAATGTAATAAATCAAAAATAAAAATCACATTATCATCCAAAGAGATACAGCAAAGGCTTTTGACCAAATAAAGCATTCCTTCGTGATAAAAAGTTCTAAGAAAACTAAAAATATAAGAAACATATCTAAATATAATAAAGACTACATTCTATAAACTTATAACCAATATTATAATGAGAAAAAACTCAAAGCATTTCCATTAAAATCATAAACTACCCAAGGGTCCACTTATTCCATTCTTATTCATTATAACGCTTGAAACCTTAGCTAGAGCAGTAAGATGGGGGAAAATGTAAATAAGAAAAAGAGAAGTTAAAGGATCCTTATTTACAAATGATATATTATACCCTAAAACTCCATCAGAATATTCTTATAACTAATGAACATTTTTGGCAAAGTGGCAAGATACAAAGCTTAGGTATAAAATCAGCATTCTTTCTATATAACAATAACAAACATTCTGAGAAAGAAAATCAGAAAAACTCTCTCATTCATAATAGTTTCAAAAAGAAAAAAAAGAATAAGCCTAAGGAAGTGAAAGACCTCTATAATGAAAACTTTAAAAAACTCAAGAACGAAATCAAAGAAGACATGAAAATAGAAAGGCTGCTTATCCTCATGGGTCAGCAAGTTAAATATTGTGAAAATGTCTTTACTGCCAAAAAAATAATGTATAGATTTCTATCTAAATTACACCATTCTTCACAAAAATAGAAAAAGAATGCTAAAATTAATATGGAAGCAAAAAAGACCCTGGATAATCAAAATAATCCTAAGCAAAAACAACAATGTTGGAGATACCATCATACCTGATTTAAGGTTATACTACAGAGTATTAGTAATAAAAACACAAATAGTACTAACTGAACCAAAAGAGCTATATTCCAATAGGATAAAATAGAGGATACATATATAAAATTCACACAGCTACTTCAACCTGATTAACAAAAATCCCAAAAGTGTATTCTAGAGAAAAATGGTACCAGAAAAGCCTATCTATCCACATGTACAAAAAATAAAATTAGATCCCTATCTCTTATCCCGAAAAAAAAAATCAATTCCAAATGGATACAAGACCTTTCTGAAAAGATTTAAAGCTCTGAAACTAGTAGAGGAAAAAGTAGAGAAAAACTTAGAGACATAGACATGGTCACAGATGTTCTGATAAGGACTCCATTCATTCAGGAAATAATGACACAAATGACCAATGAAGTGGCATCGAACTAAAAAACTTCTGCACAGCAAAGAAATTAAGTGAAAGAAAGAGCAACCTAACTATATTAATAACTATACATCTAGCAGATTAATATCTAGAATACACAAAGAACTCAAACAATTAAATACCAAGAAACACCATTAATAAGTAGGCTAATCAAATAGACAGTTTGCAAATGATGGACAATATATATTTGAAAAAAAATTGACCCTGTTAGTCATCAGAAAAATGCAAGTTAAAAATCCATTGAGATTCCATCTCATCCCAGTCAAAATGGAGGTCCTTCAGAAAATAAATAACAATAAATGCTGGTGAGGATGCAGAAGAGGAAAACTTTTTACACTGATGTGAGAATGTAAATTAGCACCGTCCTATGGAACTCAATATGGAGATTTCTCAAGCACTAAACATAAATCTACTCTATAACCCTCCTATGTACCACTCTTGGGTATTCACCCAAAAGACTGTAAGTCAATATATTATAGGATATCTGCATATGGATGCTTATTGCAGCACCATTCATAGTAGCTAAGTTATGGGAGCAACATAGGTGTCTAACAATAGGTAAACAGACAAAAAATGCAGTATATGGCCAACAGAATTTTTTCTCAGGCATAAAGAAAAAGTGAAATTATACTGTGTTCAGGGAAATGGATACAATGGGAGATGATCATGATAAATATATATACATATATATGAATATTCATGTATATATATGACATAAAGGTGGAAGCAAATGTGTCCCATGGAGAGAAGTAGACTAGTAACGAGGGGAAATAAAAAGAAGGATGAGTTTAGGGAAAATACAGCCAACATACATTATATAATATTATGAAAATATCCTTTTAAAACCCTTGACTATGTACAATATACCAAAAATATTGGGGGGCTTCTAGTGTTCTTAGATAGATTCTTCATGAATTTTGAGAATATACTCCTGCATTCTCTGGTACCTTGTGTGTTCATCTTGTTCTGTGTCTGGATTACAAGATATTTGAGCAAACTGGGTGCTTAATCTTTTATTTATGAGACTACAAAGAAAGTGAGAATACTAGCTCAACTGTATTCCAAGCCAGATCTACCTCATGAAGCATTTAAGTAGCTTAGCTAAGTCAAGAGCTACTCACTCAGAGAACTTGATGAGAAATTGGAAGAGAGACCAGTAATTGTTCTGACATTTACAATATATAATACTAATACAGCACACCTCAGCAATGGAAAAAGAAATCATAAAATGCAATTGAAAATCCCCTAAACTTACTCTAAATTAGATTTTTTTTTTTGTTATAGACAGCAGTTTCTTAAAACTAAAAGGAGGTGAAGTGGTTGGCTTGAATTTAAGGTTAGTGACACATTACATTAGACTGAATGCTTATGTCCACCAGCATTTATATTTTAAACCTTATGGTGACTGTGCAAAGGAGCACCAAGGAAATGACTCCTAAGCAGATACCAGATGTTTCCAGACCAAGAT